>NJDD01005961.1:25488-42559 GCA_002245505.1 Calephelis nemesis | reverse complement strand
AAAGACGAATTCTTTTGTCACTAGCACCTGACCACGACTAGATATTCGATAATTGGTGTGCCGTACCAAAAATCAATAATAATACTATCATTAACGTTAACGTTTTAATATTTTTAAAGTGAAACTTTTATTACATCGTCTCAAATTTTTGGTTTATGTGTCGCAAGTCGCGTGATTGTATATGGCGGCATCTATAGTTTATAGATACGGTTTTACTGTTACCGTGGTTTTATAAAACCACACAAAATTTTTTTATAAGATAAACTGTAAAACAAGTCAGCAAATCGTCTCTGTGGTCTAGCGGCCCGGGTGTTGGACTTGACTGCATGAGGTCCCGGATTCGAATCCCGGGTCGGCCAACAAAAAGAAAATTGGATATTTCTAATTTTCTAATTACAAAATGTTGGTCGGGATTGGAAATGTGCCCGGTTGGCGATAGGCTTGCCACCTATCACATTGTGGGACTAAGTGTCTTCGGCTAGTCGTGGGTGCCTTGGTTGGGCCTCTGCCTACCTCTTCGGGGATATGGACGTGAAGATACTTTTAAGATACAAGTCAGCAACCATTCAGACACGTTAAAGCGTGAGGTGTTCAAAACAAATTAATATAAAACGTGTGCGTTGACGATAAAGTATGATACACCACGATGGCCATGGATGGTATAAGCATTGCCATGCAAAAGGAAATTAAAATACTGGGTCTCACTATTGATAACAATTTTATCCTATTAATATTATAAATGCGAAAGTTTGTATGTATGGATGTATGGATGTTTGTTACTCTTTCACGCAAAAACTGCAAAGCCGATTACGATGAAATTTGGTATGTAGGTAGCTGAAGACCCAGAATAACATATAGGCTACTTTTTATCCCGGAGTTCCCGCGGGATTGGGACTTACGCGGGTGAAACCGCGGGGCGCAGCTAGTATTCAATATTTTTTCCCGTGTTGGTCCGGGCTCCTTTGCAGAATAGACCATCTGCCTTTCTAGCCAGGCAGCTCGTAAAAGGCGAGCATAGGCTTATCATCACTAACACCGTGACATCTGACTAGGTGGTAGAGTTTCGCAACGACTCGCCCGGATTGGTACCACCGCCTTACCTATTCCTGCCGCCATAACGTCATGACGTTTTGCGGTTCAGAGGGTAAGGTAGCCGGTAAATTTACTTTTGCTCGAGGCCTAACATCCTGACCTCAGGTTGGCAACGCACCATTACCATCTTTGGTGTCTCTAGGCGGCGTGAATTTCTTACCATTAGGAAATCCGTCTGCTTGTTTGCCTTCCTATAACATAAAAAAAGCCACGTCACTAACGTGTGCAACAAAGCCTTACAACTCTATAAATTATTAGCTAGGATAGAGTAGGACAATATATACCACGGTGACAGAGCCAACTATACTTAACGCTGCAAGCGCATGGTACACGCCTACAAAGAGACTTAAAAAAAAGTATCTTCACGCCCATATCCCCGTAGCGGTAGGCAGAGGCACAACCAGGGCACCCACGACTAGCCGAAGATACTAAGTCCCATAATGTGATAGGTGACAAGCCTATCGCCAACCGGGCACGTTTCCAATCCCGACCAACACTTTTTTTTATTAGAAAATTTGAAAAATCCAATTTTCTTTTTGTTGGCCGACCCGGGATTCGAACCCGAGACCTCATGCAGTCAAGTCCAACACCTGGATCGCTCGACCAAAGAGACTGGACGAACAGAAACTGTTTAAAACAGCACAAAGAGTATTCGCTCTAAAAATATGCCAGGCCTACCGCACGGTCTCTCTAAACTCCACGATGGTGCTAGCTGCCATATTTAGACCTTAGAGTCCCCGAGGTGGCCTTGTTATACGAATCCTTGAGAGAATTACAACAGTCGTGGCTAGGGAATAGATAGATAGAGCGGAAGACACTTGTTGATGCCCCCATCCTAAAATCAGATAGAATTAATAGATGTAAAATAAAGGCTTATTTTACATCTGTCACAATGGATTTCCGCAAAGTGATGCCTGATTCAATAAAATGTATAAGATAGAATTAAGCTTTGCAAGCATTTTGGATGAAGTCGAATGTACAAAACAATACTTTCGAAATACAAATTTACATAAATAATAGCAAGATCGAGACCAAGTAATAAGCACGCTGAAGAACTGGAAAAAAAAGCTGCCCTACTGTCACAAAAGAAACCGAATGACAAGAAGTGTCCTGCATCGTTTCGGCAAGGTAATTTTCGCCAGTAAAAAAGGAGATATAAGAAGATTGGAACTACTTCAGGAACAAAAATCTTCCTGTCACGAACGATTGTTGCATACAGGATCGTCATTAACATGAAGATTACAAACCTCACTTAGATAATGACAGGACATGATGGGTTCCCTGAGTATTTAATTCTACTCTCTAAATACTAAATTCTAGTGCGAAAAGGACCCATCATACACCAGTGATCCAAGTACGAAGAAAACCGTCCCACATCTGTTGCTCAAAACTTGAATTGGAGTATATACTGGTTTTAATAACTAAAAGTAAGTTAAAATATAGTGTTATCAGTTAGGCAAGAAATGTTATTAAGAAAATAAATTTAAGAAACATACATACAAACATATCTTCACGCCAAGTCCCTTACGGGTTAGGCAGAGAGTATCGAGTGCCAGACCTCACGATCCTGTCAAACCTGTCTTGCTTCCTTCACATTCGTTACCCAACGTGCAGAAAAAAATAATAGGAACCACAGGACAGTGGCAACTTTAACATATATGGTGTATAGACCGCGGTTGTTCCTTAATATTAGGAGAGCCGCCTGCTTGTTTGCTGACCTCTCACATAAAAAAATGCCTATGTATAATGTGATCTGATGAACTTATTATGAAATATGGATCATATTAAATTTTCAGATAGAAAATAATGTCAAATGTTGTTATTGCGTTCCTTAAATGTCTATTAGCGGCCTCTTTTTTTATCAACAGGAACTTAGTTTATTTTTTTTTTCGCCTTTTTCTGAAATGAAAAGTTTATTGACTTTAATTACTATAAAAATAGTTAAGTAAATTCTGATGTGCAATGTGACACTTGTATATTCAATGTGAATTAAGTTTTTTTCTAATTATTTTTTTTTATTGTAAGAAATTCTTGCTGATTTCCTAATGGTAAGAAATTCCTGCCACCTAGAGACACCAAAGGTGGTAACGGTGCGTTGCCAACCTGAGGCCGGGATGTTAGGCCTTGAGCAAAAGTATGTTTATTGGCTACCTTACCCTCCGAACCAGAACACGTTATGACGGCAAAATGATGATGGTGGCAGGAATAGGTAAGACGGTGGTACCGATCTGGGTGAGTCGCTGCGAAACTCTACCATCTAGTTTATATTTCTTTACATTTATTTATTTAATTATGTTTATATTCCGTTATATTTAACTGAAACAACTATTTTACTATGCAAATAATTTGTATCAAAATAAATAAATATTTTAAGAAGCATTTTTTACATAAAAACACTAGATATTATATGTTTATATTTTAATTTAACTAATTAATACAAACACAGATATTGATTAGCTTAAAGTTATTAGCTTTACTTAAATCTAATATCGAATAAATCTTTTCGAAAATCCTTCAGAAAATATCTTTTGCGAAGGTACGACATTCAAGAGTACTTAAGGCCATTGGGGAAATTTATTTTGCTCCCGGGCGAACCGCTTAAGCCTTATCATCATACTAATAAGTTTCCATCACAAAGACTACTTGTTGGCTATATAAGGAGAGAAGAATATTAGATATTTTTAATTTAAATAAATAATTTACTGTTACTTTTGGCGTCGCTTGTATCATAAAGTTATTCATTTTAAACATAAAAAGATTGTGCTAAAAATTAACGCTTTTGATATTATCACATAGCCCATACTCTTTAGTGCAATTTTCTACTACAGTAAGTAAGTAAGTGTAAGTGTAAAACCACATTAGCTGAAAAATCTGAACATAGATGTTTGGCATTATTGTGATCCATTCCTAATATCGTACGGAGTAGAAAGGTAAGAATTACCTACGGTACGTTGTTATAGACATAGACAGTTATATAAATCATAATTTCTTACTTATTAGTAACTAATATTCTACTTATTTTCTAAAATTAGTAGAATAAGTGCCAAAAATTGGTAGCAAGTTTTTTAAATTGAAAGTTCATAAAAACAGCTTTGAAACTATTTACTGTTGATGTTTACAAATGTTTTTGATAAAAAATATTTATATAATAAAGATTGGTTTTTTGATAAAAATTAGTAAGAAAACGATAATAGCGAGCGCTATAATAATACACAAATTACGCGCCCTTTGATCTAGTGTGTAACTTTATATTTTGTTAGCAAAAGTGAAGGGGCAAAAGTTTTATTAATAAGGTGGATATTTATAACATATCACTAGCTGACCCGCCCACGCGTCGCTGTGGCTAAAGTTTTTCTTATATTACATTACATAGCAGCGTCATCTATTGATTACTTACTCAACCCAGCCGAAAGGTATCGACATCTGTTAAAATCATTTGGAGTTAACAGATAATTGTGACTGTCAAATAATAACAGACAAATAATTAGCAATAAATTAAAATTTCGATTATAATTTGAGATTTAAACTATACTATCTCTCAAGTTGGATCGAACTGCGCATAGTGTGCGAATTTTATTATAATTGGTTAAGTGGTTTAGGAGTCCATTAAGGACAAACATTGTGACACGAAATTTATATATATATTAAGATATATATTGAGATTAACGTACTTTTTTGTAAATTTGTTACAAAGACATGTTGTTTTTTTAAAATTCTTTAGTGTATATGTATTTGAATATGTTGTAAATATATTAAGATTCGAACTCTAGTAGTAGTACAAGTATAATTTGAACTTATAAAAGAAAGTCGTGTTAATTACACTGTTTACAACTCGAGAACGGCTGAACCGATTTAAGTAAAAAAAAGTAAAAGTTATTTTTTGTACCATTCGATTATGTGGAAATTAGGGAATTCAACATTTTAGTTGTTTCTAATCAAAGTGAACGATGGAATGAAGTTTGCTGTTACAGCCACTTATGTATAATTTAAAGATAAAATAGCGAATATTACATTCTTATTTAATAAAAATAATTTCCAGCAGAACACTTTTCGTTTGTTGTATAAGATATAGGTACCTATGTACCTTCACAGTATATTCCGCTGTCAAGCTTAACAGTTTTTGGTAAATTTTAGTATTTAAATAGGTTCTCCCACAGTAGACTAATGTACCTAGTATAACGGTTGCCAATATGGTACCCTAAATTCTTGTAAATCTGCTCTCGCCTTGGTATTAGGTCCAATACTGACAAGCGATGACAGATTAAAGCGATTTCTCAAAGGAGTATATCGCCTTAGGCCACCACAACATAAAAATAGCGTGACTTGGGATACGAATCTCGTCTTAGATAAATTAAATACATGGCATAACGAAGATATATCTCTAGAAAAGTTAACATATAAAACTATCACTCTTTTGGCTCTTTCAACAGCACACAGAGTTCAAACTTTATCAAAAATTAGTATTGATAACATTCAAATTGATCAAAAAAGTATTAAAATAAAGATTCCTGATATTATTAAAACATCAAAGCCTGGTCGCAATCAGCCTATTTTACAATTACCATACTTTGTGCAAAAGCCAACTATATGCCCCGCAATTTCACTTATAAAATATATGGAACGCACTTTGTATATACAATATATAACACAAATTGAGCCACCAGGTAAAATCAGGTTGAATTGAAGCAGGTAGGTTCATAATCATTATTACCTATTAAATTAAGATATTTGCAACGTTCCATTTCTTTGGTGTGTAACCATCCATATTCGATTGCTGGGCAACAAGAAACTAATGAACCTAACAATTGTGCAAATACTCTGATTTTACAACGTTTGGCCTTGGACATTGTTTCTAACTGTGCTTTAAGTTTTAATTGTTTTTCAATTGGTAAAGAGACTTGGTATTTATGAGAATCTATTATCACTCCTAAAAATCTACAGTTAGTGGATGGCGAGAGGACACTCTTTTCTAGATTGATAATGAATCCTAAGGAAATAAGCAATTTTCTTGTAATGTTAATATTTTTTAGACATTCCTGTTGGGAATCCCCAAATAGGAGCCAGTCATCTAAGTATAATGTTGATAGGAACCCTGCGGAGCGCAATAATTTTGTTATTGGCTTTGTTATCTTTGTAAAGATGTAAGGTGCTGTAGTGAAAATAAAATAGCAGATTTTGAATCTAGAAGAATCCATCCTGACATTGAATTGGAATTATCGGACTGGGCCTTCAAAATAATTACAAATAAATTTGGAAATCCAGAAATTGACCTGTTTGCTAGTCGCATAAATAATAAATCTGACAAATATATATCTTGGCATAGAGATCCCGATGCTTTCGCCATAGACTCTTTTACTGTATCATGGTCTCAGTACAATTATTGTTATGCCTTTCCACTAACTTCAGTATACTAATCCCAAGGAAACAGCTATTATCTGTATGTTCTCGTAATCGTAACTTAAATCACTGAATGAAATTACTAACAACCAATATTAGTACCATATCTACAAATAAATATAAGCTTAACAGAGTTTTGTTGCTAAGATATTTTTATTTATTGAAAAAGAACAGTGGTTGTCTAGTTCATAATCTAAAGTAGCCGTATCTCTCATCTTGGCCGTAAGGTCAGATTACCGTGAAATCTGTCTAAGTGGTAGAGTTTTGCAGCGGCACCGCTTTAGCTATTTTTACCGCCATAACTTCAGCACTTGCCATCGACGTGGAAGATAAGGTAGCCGGTACATTTGCTTTTGCTCGAGGCCTCATACCCCGGCTTCAGGTTGGCAAAGCACCATTACCACCTTTGGTGTCTCTAGACGGCATGAATTTCTTACCACCAGAAAATCAGTCTGCTTATTTGCCTTCCAATATCATACCATAAAACATTTGAATTTGTTGAAGAATGAACGGTATCCCTGAAATGTAATTAAATTTTCCATCTGTTTGTTGTAGTAATCATGCCAGAAATTCGGTTAAGCAGGGCAATTGAACGGATGTTTTCGTAATTAATGGGCATTTTCAAACACATTTTTCGTTGTTTTGAGCATAAATTGGCCTTTTATTTCTTTGAGAAAAAAGATTGAAAACGCTTTATTAAATAAGCTTTCTGTTAAGGCTAGGGCGTAGCCATAATTCTGTACAGAGGGAAACAGACAAAAAAAATCCTAGACTATGTTGTTTTAATCGTGGTATTTGTTTTTTCACGAAATTAATTTTTTGAACCTCCTTTTTCCATTTCTTCCCGTTTTCTTGTCCACGTACATAGTTAATTTTAAAGATGGGAATCCGCTGAAATTGTTAAAAAAGCACGAAAGTAGTATCTTCACTCCCAGTTTTTTTCGAAGAACGAGGCTGAGGTTCAAAAGGAACTTCAGTTCCACGAAGTGATAGGATAATTCGACTTTAATAAAAACTTTATGATTTCAAGAATTGCTAATCATTTCACTTGCCTTTGTGTTAAAAGTAGTATTAACTAAGTTTATGACTACTCAACTTGTTAGACGACTTTCATTGTATAAAACATGTAAGGCGTCTAAATAAAAAAATATGAAATCAGTTTCATACGACCGCTTCTAAGTCAACCTACAATCTAAAATTAATGGTAATGAATCACGCTATCATATTCTTTTAGTATAGTATCATTTCTATAAAACTTTAGACAAAATCCGGTGTAGAAGCTTGTATGTTTTTTCTTTGAACCTGCATACAAATATATGATTGTTTAATTACTGAGGCAGTAGTACAGACATAATTCAAATAAAAAAAAACTCATAAAAAAGTACAATAATAATAGCTGCTTACAGTGAAGTAAAAATATCTTGGTTTTAGGTTGCGCCTATTACCGTGATCATAGCTTTACAGGTCACAGAATGCAAACAATAAATGTCACATTCTCCCTTTAAAATCACTTCGAGAAACAGCTTAAAATAAAAATAATATTTATGCGTTTCTCGTTAAATAAAAAGCGATTCTTATAATGTATTATATGAGAAGACCGGATGCAGCCCCTACCACGAGTGCGTACTACTCACTGCAAACTCGATTGAAATAAAGGGGATTAAACTTTTTGAAGTGAAACTTCTTTAGAATCGTAATGATTTCAAAACGGGTGCAACGGAAAACGACAGGTAAGAGACACAAATATATATTCATCTCATTCTTTTGTCGATTTACTGAAGTTTCACTTCTATCGTGTGTGAATCGCACACACCTTTTTTTATATGAAGCCTGGCTTAGTGCCCGGCTGCCATTTTGTGTTTTTTCTTTTTCAAAATGACGGTGCACGATAATTCTTAAAAATATGGATAGCGGACATCTGTACAAACAAAAAATATTAGCATCAACACATCTTAAAGCATCACGTTGCAAAGTTATTTTAACGATTAGTTCAACGATTTGCAAAGATTTAAAATTAACAGTGTTAACGAGGTTTGCAAGGCTTTGTTTTTTTTTAGTTTAGTATAGCCGCCTTTCATTTAATTTCCCATTATTTCAGTGCCATTGTATTTCGCAGTTGGATTGGAGGATGATAAGTGTAATGTATGGACTAATGGATAAACAAAAAAGCTCTGTGTAAGCTTTTGACAATGTATTTTAGCCATCTTTGGTGTATATGGCGAAGTATTTTTTCACGAAATCTATCTAGCTTACATTTTACAATTACTTACATATCATATTTATATGTGTTTGTCATCTAAATCGTAAAACTGTAAAAAAAACATTGCCAAATTAAGCTGCATCTTCATTTTACTATTACGAAAAAAGGTGTCCTTGAATTGTCTCAGTAAAGCCACGGTCTATAGAAAGAGGCTAGAAAAAACAAATATTTGTGATTTTTTTTGTTATACAAAGGCAAACTAGCAGACGGATTTCCTGGTAGTGAGAAATTTACGCCGCCTAGAGACACCAAAGGTGGTAATGGTGCGTTGCCAAACTAAGGCATTGAGCAAAAGTAACTTTACCGGCTACCTTACCCTCCGAACCGGAACCTGTCATGATGTTATGGCGGCAGGAATAGGTTGAAACTCTACCACCTGGTCAGATAAAAATAAAGAAGATAAGATTTTGTTAATCGAATAAATAGTGAGAGAAATACCATAGTAAGAGCCTGTATCTCGCTATTATTCGAGTCCGGACTAGTCAAAAGAGCTTTAAAAATGAATTGGTAGTAAACGAATCCAGCTTGCAATAAAATGTAGAAAGTAGATTTTGTACAAGAGTAATTCAATTGCGAGAGCTATTGGGTTATTTAAGAAATTAGAAAATATACTTACTTTTATTTTTCCGTTGCTGGCAAACCTCCACAGCAAGAGTATAATTTACCAGTTTTATATTTAATGTGATGGTATTTTATTTACCTTATTGCTTGGTTGCATGCAAGTAGCTTTTCGGACAGCAAGACGATTATTGCTACAAGTATAAACGCTAAAATACTATCAATCTTAAGAAAGCCAGCCTGCCAGCCAACTGCGAGGTCCTTCAAATTGAAAGACTTGGAGCAAGAATAGGCAGTGAGATGACACCAATCTAAGTAAGCTGTTGTAGAACACATACACACACACACATATGTATGTATATAGTAATAATATATTATATATAAATTTACACTTTTACATATATATGTAAAAGGACTTTAATTTGAAGAAAAGAGCGTACTCATACCTTAAAGTTCGGCAACGCATCTGTGATACTCTGGTGTTTTTGGTGATTATGGTTGTCCGTGGGCGGCGGTGATCACTTTCCATCAGCTGACCTGTGCTGTTGCAACCACTGAATTGAAAATCACTGGAAATGTCAACGCCGAGTAGACCAATATAGGCTGTGGCAGTTAGAGAGGCTGTGTTCTCAATTCGAGAAGTTACAACAAAGGTAGTCTTTTTAACGGAAAACACGCAAACTTGTGTTTTGCTACGCTTAAATTACACTAGATTATGTTAGACCCAAAACCAAATTTTCAGACAAAAGATTGTAAACTGTAGACATTAGTTAGTTTCGGCTCTCGATGACATGTTCCCGAGATATGTTATGCCGGCCAAAGCATAAGGGTTCACCAGTAGTGTCGTGCATAGCAATGAGTATTACTAATTTGCAGCATTTTGTTTATATGCAGAAGAAAAAGAGTAGGAGAAATCACACAGCCTTGGGGAACACAAGTATTGACAAGCTTGAACTCCGAACACATACCGTCGACAACGACCTTGGTGCTAGGCTCCATCAAAAAACTAGTGACCCATTTGTAGAATTTCTCAGCAAGACCGTAAGAAGGAAGCTTCGGTAGAAGTGCCTTGTGCCACACCCGATCAAAGGGTTTCTCTATGTCCAAACTGACAGCAAATGCTTCTCCCTTGCTTTGGATTGCCTGCGCCCATCGGTGTGTTAAGTAAACGAAGCTGCAACAGCTGACCAACCACCAGATGAGCATAATATAAAGATTGACATATTTTGTCAAATGCGATCTGTAAAATTGACTTTCTTTTAGTTACGTACAGCGTTCAAAATGATAATAAAATTTAGCTGTTAGTGTTTATGTACGGTCGGTTGAGTTAACAGTCTTTTTGACACCTCTCATGTCACAATATTTAAATACATCCCGAGATAGATATGTCATTTCGTCCTGTACTCGTATATTACTCTTTGGTAAGTGCAAATATTATTAACGACACATTTTCTTTGTATCTCATTTTTTGAGAATTGAATGAGAATGCATGCAGAAGTCAACATGAGGCAGTTGACCAATCCGTGCTCAACTGTCGCATGTTGACATGTGCAATGTTCTTTATCAATAGTAATTCTGACATATCGCATGGAAAAACGTCTGCTCTATCTCACGCACGACTGTAATAAACTAGTTGAACAACAAATCTGAACAAATTCGTTGACATGTAGCTAGTAACTGAATTTACAATTCCAGAAGTATTTTGTGTGCAAATAAATATAGTCTTATACGTGAACGTGATGTTAACTACCAATGCAACGTAAAAGACGATCTATTGTGACACATCTTTCAGCAAAGGTAACATTGCAATACACTTTGTTGCCGCCTTCCGATTGATTTTTTTTTACCAGATTAACGGTCTAGACGGATGCGAATCAATGCTAACAACCGTATATAACCCGTATAATAAATAAAATATAAGATTTGAAACAAAATCTATCATCTGGTTATGGTATATATGTATCAACTTAGAATTTCACTTCTTATTAGAAAACCATATCAACCAGGTTTTGTGCTCTTGTTTATTTATGTTTATTTAGTAGTAAATTGTTGCACACTAAAAGCAAAACATACAAAACACAGGAGTAGTAAAAATACACTAAAGGCGAACTTATCTCTAACAACAGAAATTTCTACCAGCCAACCCAAAAAATGAAGCTCTGAAAATAAATTGGAAGGAAACAAAAAATAATTGTGTACAAATAACATTTGTAAATATACTTAGAACAAATCACATTAAAATCATAAATGCGAAAGTTTGTCTGTTTTCGTATTTGTTTGTTACTCCTTCACTGAAAAACTGCAGAACCGATTTTAACGAAATTTGGTACACGTACGGCCGATATTAATAATCAATCCTAATATTAAACTTGCTATCCAAGATTGATATTTTGATCCATTTTTATATTATCGTTTGCCGATAACATATCTGTGGACAGGATAAATATGGCAATTAGGTATAGGATAGGCCAGCGGATACGCAGCTATCTAGATTGCTTGAAAGATGTTAGAGATACACCATTAACATTGGCCGGTAGAGGGTAACTTGGATTAATACATAGGATAGTTTTTATCCCTTAACAATGTTCCCGTGGGACCATACGGGCAATGCCACGGACAACAGCTAGTAAAACATAAATACAAAAACAATAATTTCATAATATATAATAATAATTCATAATAATAATTCACAAAAAACAAATCAGTATTTTCCTCAAATGAAACCAGTTATAATAATAGGATAGGAGGACAATTTATTTACAAACACTTGTACTTGTTGCGATACAAGCATCAAGAATGGAATTCCAACAAGCACCGACGATAAGATGTATAGAAACTAAGAAAATAATGTCATCAAATGTATCAGAATAAGAATTAGGATTTGTAGGCGTTTCTGTAAAATCATGATCGAAATTCTAATTATATTTTGGAATATCTTTTCTCAAACAAATAACCGCAGCCCTGTATAACAAATTGCACCGTCTCTCAAATGTTACCGACCCGCATAAATCACGAAAATCGCATACGTAACCAACTGGAATTGCATTTCCTTGGTCCCGACTTTGTATTACCGAGATTAGATTACACAGGTGAGATCTGAAATGTACCTTACGTAAAACGAGTTTAATTTTTAAGCTTTATTATTAAAATAAGTGGTCTAGCGGTTCAGGTGTTGGACTTGACTGCATGATGTCCCGGGTTTGAATCCCGGGTCAGGAAACAAAAAAAGAAAATTTTGGTTTTTCAATTTTCTAAAAAAAATTGTTGCTCTGGATTAGATACGTGCCCGGTTGGCGATAGGCTTGCCACCTGTCACATTGTTTGACTTAGTGTCTTCGGCCAGTTGTGCCTCTGCCTAAGTCTTCGGGATATGGGCGTGAAGATACTTTTTTATTATTATTATAAGATTTGTTAGGTTCGAGATGTTTGTACTTGTCACCAGGTACAGTGATATGCATAGTTCGCCTTTCGGTCGTTTGTCACCTAACTTTGTCACAATAACTTCAGTGCTCGTCATTATCACATTCCATATTAGAGTGTAGTAAACTTAATCATGTAAAAAAATATTCCACAAAATACGCGCCAATGATTTTTTTTCCTATTAGGATTGCTGATAGTTCATTTTTTTTAATTGTAATGTAACATCCCTTTTGCCCTCTTCTGACTACACTTGATGACAATTTTTTCAAAGAGTGCAGAACCTGGTGGATATGGTACACCATAAACAGACGATAGTTGTTTGTTTCAAATATTATATTTTTAAAGGGGTTCTAGACGGTTGTAAATATTGATTTGATATTTTCATGATCCATTTAGAGAGGAGGATATTCGGAGAAAATATAATTACACAACAGTTAGCACCTCTCATTCAGCAACTTGGCATCAAATCTTGAACAACTTTGATTTCTAAAAATAGTGCTGGTTAGCTTATCCAACTTTTGAATCCCATATTTGAAACATTTTAAACAGTTTTTTGAAAAGGTTTTTAATTTGGTTGATATTGTATTTGTTTCTGTTGTATTTTTAATTGTATTTCTGTCAAAAAAACTCTTTGAAGTTGTTTTAAAATATATTTTGATATTTAAGGAATAGGAATGTGAAAAATGTAGTTAGACAGGTTAATTTCGTCGGCTTATTGCAAGTTTTTTCATGGATGGATACATTTTGTCATGTTTGACAATGTATAAACTAACTAACTTCTTGCTAATTCACTTTAGGCGCTACTAAGCTTGCTATGAAATCCACAGCGGTAATTTTGGCAGTTAGACATTTATTGCTAAAATGTCACACCGTTTATTTAAGAATAATGAATATCTCACCTAATGACTTCTTGCAATAAGCCGACGATTCGCAAATTTAGCAAATAATTGTATTATAATATACCTAATTCAACTTTATTTTTAAAATAGCAACATATTTTAATTATTTTTAATGTGTAATGTAGTTAAGATATTTTTCACCTATTTAATTACTGTCACTTACATTCACCATTTTTCAATAATCATAGTACGCTAACATACGCTAGTTTGCCCGTCAACATTTTACATTTTGATACATCTAGCGCCATCTGTTAGCATTCTTTAGAAACGTGTACTGAAAGCTTTCCTCAAAAACAAGGAGGTTTTCATTTGATCCTACATATATGACGCAACAAAGTAACACCTACTATTGGCATTTGAAGCTATTTCTTTTTTTATTGGCAACATATAGGAAAAAATAAGGTGCGCACTATTTTATACGAACAATCAAACTCTGGAATACCCGAACAAAGTCTTCCACTTAAATTTGACTGAGTGATTTTTAAAAAGAAGGGTTTATTATTTAGATTCCATCATCGTATTTGTTGCTTATTTTATGAGCAGTTCTGGCTACTTTCTTTCAGGTAGTCCACTCGCTTGTAAACTTTGTAGTACCAATGTAAAAGATAATTCTATGACTAAAATACCCTATGTTGTCTAGCGGTCCAGCGGTCGTATTGGACTTGATGAGGTCCTAGATTCGATTTCCAGATCGGGCAACATAAGAAAATTTGTTTATTTCAAATTTTCTAATAACAAAAAACCTTACACGGAATTGGATATGTGCCGGTTAGCTATAGAATTGCCTCCTATTATTACTTTGTGAGATTTGGAGTTTTCAGCTAGTCGTGGGTTGGTTGCGCATCTGCGTACCGCTTCGGGGATATGGGCGTGAAGGTAATAAAATATCTGTCACAGACACTTAATATAATGTATAGAAGAATAAACTGGTCATGTTGTTAATTTTCCCATGAATGTGAGGCTCCGCAAAGCTCCGCTATTAACCGACTATCTGCTTGGCAGTTAGTTAGTCATTACCAAAAAAACACTAGTAACAGCTCTGCAGCAACTTACCGTGGTAGAATTCAGCTCCTTACCAATTTCTGATACCGTAGTGACTAATGTTCCGGTCCGGAGGGAAAAGTTATCAGGAGACCTGCACAATAAACCTACGATAAATATATAGCTTTATTAAAAGTCAAAAAATAGCATTATCTATTACCCTACAAATCCTTCTTGTATTTAAAACGGTAGGTAAATATTTGTAGTATTTTTTCCTAATCAGATTAAATTTGCTCATGAAACGTATCCGTCTGTTATTAATTAAGCACAAAGTGTTTTCGCTGTAAAGGTAGAGCAGGTGGTTATTACGCCTTTTTTCTCGGAAACAGCAAATTTCAAAGTTGAAATTTCTGCGGTTTTGGTCATTGATTGATTTTCTGAATATCTACATTCGGAGCAAATAAAGGAACGAGTATGGTTGTTACCTATTATATACTATACTTCTGATTATATAATTCATCTTTTATATAACCGTACATAAGTATTGTATACTTTTGACTAACAGAAAAATAAAAGACAAACAATTTGCTTATGTTTGAAATCAAAACTAAACATTATGGGCATCTACAGCCTTGGCTATATTAATGTTTTTCTTTTGTTTCTTCTGAATTTTTTAATGTAAGTTACCGAGTTTTTTGCCAGTTATCTCTTACATGGGGATAGTCATTACCTTGTTCACTGAACTTAAATGACAAAAAAATAACAAGTGATAGCTTTGGTAATAATTATCCCTAATTAAATATAAAACAATTATTTTCTGTTAAAAGACTTGCGGTTCTTGCGGTTACTTAGGTTGTGTGATAGTGTTGTCTAAGCCATATAAATTTAGTTTCTATACGAGTTGTCGTCGGTGCTGAGTGGAATTCTATTCTTTAATATAACAATAAATTCTTTATTTCGGACAACAAAGATCCATACTTGCTAAGCACTACAATTTATACATTTGAAATAATCAATTGCATATTAGAATCATTATAATTAGTTAAAATTAGAATCAAATAAAAATCAAAATTAAAAGTTAAAATCAAAATCATAATTCAAAATTAATGGACAATAAATAAAATTAAAAATTATATTACACATTAAAATTAAAATAAAATTAAAATCAACAATCCATTTAAAAATTAAACCGAACTTAAATTAAATTTCATTTCTTAAGATTTATAAAAAATAAATTGTATTATATATTTTAAGCTACACATTACTATCTTAATACGAGCTTTATATTTATTTCAATCAAGACAATCAATTTGTGGGAAAAACACCTTGATTTACTACCATATTCATAAAATGCATAATAAATTTAGAATTGGGTCTATCCGCTATTGTTTTCAGAATGCTGTTCTGACTTCCCCGCACTCTGCTGACCAAAGAAATTATCTTTTTGCGTAAGATGGCCTGAAAACCATCAGTTTTCGTATGAAAAAACATTTCAGAGGCACTACAGAAGCGAGGAAGTCCCAACAACATCCTAAAAATGTTATTATACTGGACCCTTAGTATATTAATTAGCACCCTCTTGGTGTACCCAACCCACAGGCCGCTCCCGTAGAAAACCTGGCAATAGGCCTTAAACAAGGAAATTTTAGCCTGGTCACTAAAACGAGCAAACCTCCATTTAAACAATTTATTTACAATAGTTGAACTTTCCACAATATTTTTTTAAATTTTATAGTTTAACCGACCGATTTCGCTATTCAACTGTCATCAGGGCTATATAACTAATGATGCTTGAATAGCGATATCGGATGGCTAAACAATTTTATTATATTATGGAACATACAAGTGTTGTGAATAAATTGTTTCATATACATTTAGATTACTAGAAAAACAAGGCAACTATCCACCAGACAAGTTGGTCGTTTAAAAACTCTGATATGAACCTAACAAGCTATTGTTGAGTCTATGTAATTCTAAAACCTTCCGCCGGATCAGGACGAAGTCACTTAGAATATCCGGCGAAAGAAACTCCGTGAGCTTGGTTTTGTCACATATTTTTCAAATATAATTTTACAAGTAAGTAGTCTTACACTCATACATTGCGATATAGATATTGGTGCGAATAATAATGAATTACAAACCTTTATTTGCCAGATTATTTATTGTATCATAAGTTCGCCTCTGTGATCTAGCGGTCCGGGTGTTGGACTTGACTGCATGAGGTCTCGGGTTCGAATCCCGGGTCGGCCAACAAAAAGGAAATTGGATCTTCCCAATTTTCTAATAAAAAAAATGTTGTTCGGGATTGGAAATGTGCCGGGTTGGCGATAGGCTTGCCACCTATTACATTGTGTGACTTAGTGTCTTCGGCTAGTCGTGGGTGCCCTGGTGCCGTGGTGCCCTGAAGAGGTAGGCACAACTCTGCCTACCTCTGCGGGGATATGGGCGTAAAGGTACTTTTTGT
>NJDD01005961.1:5319-23377 GCA_002245505.1 Calephelis nemesis | reverse complement strand
TGTACCTCAGCCTGCCTCTTTTGGAAAGGGTCGTGAAAATATTTTTTAAAAGCTCTTAACATCAGCAAATTCTTCTGAGTGTTTCCCTTTTATGTTTTTAACACAAAACCCACAGGCCGCTCCCGTAGAAAACCTGGCAATAGGCCTTAAACAAGGAAATTTTAGCCTGGTCACTACAACGAGCAAACCTCCATTTAAACAATTTATTTACAATAGTTGAACTTTCTACAATATTTTTTTAAATTTTATAGTTTAACCGACCGATTTCGCTATTCAAGTGTCATCAGGGCTATATAACTAATGATGCTTGAATAGCGATACCGGATGGCTAAACTATTTTATTATATTATGGAACATACAAGTGTTGTGAATAAATTGTTTCATATACATTTAGATTACTAGAAAAACAAGACAACTATCCACTAGACAAGTTGGTTGTTTAAAAACTTTGATATGAACCTAACAAGCTATTGTTGAGTCTAGTCTATGTAATTCTAAAACCTTCCGCCGGATCAGGACGAAGCCACTTAGAATATCCGGCGAAAGAAACTCCGTGAGCTTGGTTTTGTCACATACTTTTCAAATATAATTTTACAAGTAAGTTGTCTTATACTTATACATTGCGATATAGATATTGGTGCGAATAATAATGAATTCCAAACCTTTATTTGCCAGATTATTTATTGTATTATAAGTTCGCCTCTGTGGTCTAGCGGTCCGGGTGTTGGATTTGACTGCATGAGGTCTCGGGTTCAAATCCTGGGTCGGCCAACAAAAAGAAAATTGGATCTTTCCAATTTTCTAATGAAAAAAAATGTTGGTCGGATTGGAAATGTGCCCGGTTGGCGATAGGCTTGCCACCTATCACATTGTGTGACTTAGTGTCTTTGGCTAGTCGTGGGTGTCCTGGTGCCGTGGTGCCCCGAAGAGGTAGGCACAACTCTGCCTACCTCTGCGGGGATATGGGCGTAAAGGTACTTTTTTTGTACTATTAAAACTAATATATTGGTCTGAGGATTTAGTATATTTTTAATGTTAATTTATAACTTATTATTAAATCGGAGGCTTTTAAAAACTTACAATTATTGAATAATATTCGTAATATATTTTTTTCTTAAACTGATTTAAAAACTGAACACTAAAGGCCGCCTGATCCATGAATATATTAAATATTAGGTTAAAATAGAGAGATTTGACCCTATTAGGGCCACTTGCACGATCCTGGTTTAAGTATTTAACACTGAGTTAGCCCCTAACTAGGGTTAAATCACCTTATATTTGACAGTTTAACTCAATATTAACCGTAACTCGAGAATTTGCAAGTGGCCCTTAGGAACTAAACCTTAAACCCTTTTCCCAACTCAGAGTTACATATTTAATCCTGAAACGTGCAATTGGCCGTCTCAGTTACATAGGGCCACTTGCACATTCCCGGGTTATATTTAATATTAAGTTAAACTGTCAAATATAAGGTGATTTAACCCGAGTTAGACGTTAACTCAATGTTAAAGACTTAAACCAGGAACGTGCAAGTGGCCCTTAGGAACTAAACCTTAAACCCTTTTCCCAACTCAGAGCTACATATTTAATCCTGAAACGTGCAATTGGCCGTCTCAGTTACTTAAATACTTATTAGTTTTGACAATTATCACATCGCCTATATTTTTATTACTTTCATCAAATTACGTTTCCATTGATGCTTTTGAGATCTTTGAGTTATTACAATCTCATCTTTATTTCTTTAAGATAAAGTTCGAAATCCATTGCAGAAAAGATATTTTTATTTACATCGAACAATCGAATAGTACCACAGACAATAAGGTGTAATTATGTCATTCTCTTTGATATTTTTTTGTTTTGCCTCAGGTCCTGCTGAAATCGCCACGATATACGTTTCGTTTCTTTGTCACATTTCGCTTTGTTCAAATTTCGTGCAACCGTTGCATGCAGCCCACATACGATTTCATTTTAACATCTCAAATAAAAGACTACGTCCTTTTATTTGAAAGTAATTTAAACGTAGTGAGACGTTTTTATTTGACTAACACTTTATAAAAGAAAGAAAACATTTATTGAATACCCGTTTCACCCGTTCAGTATGGGAAATAATGAAGTATTATTTTTCCCAGTTTCCTTGCAACTTTCCCGGCTTTTCTTTTTATAAGAACCTTCTCCTGATAGAAATGAACACAATAAAAAAAACAATTAGCCAAATTGATAAAGTCGTTCGGAAGTTATGCGCTTACCAACACATTTAGCGATTCATTTTTATATTATAGATGAATTAGTTTACTTGAGGTAAACTCTGTATACACTTTAAGTATAACCTCTGTAGTCTAGCAGTTCAGTTATTGGACTTGCGTGCATGAGGTCCCGGGTTCGAATCCCAGGTTGGGCAACAAAAAAAAATTTTGTTTTTCCGATTTTCTAATACAAAAACTTTGCTCAGGATTGGATAAGTGCCCGGTTGGCGATAGGCTTGCCACCTATCAGACTTGGACTTAGTATCTTCGGCTAGTCGTTGGTGCCCTGTTTGTGCCTCTGCCTATCTCTTCGGGGATATGGCGTGAAGATACTGAAGATACACTTTAGGTAGTTACTTTATTAACAGACAAATGTTATTGCAATTATTGAAATAACACGCAGTACTAATTACATTATAGTAGCTTATTGAGGTATAATAATACGGCATTATAAGGTGTACGCTTATTCGGGTTGGTAAGTACCCCATAATTGTTTCAATTTTTTGATGCTTTAGCTTCAGTGATCGCTATTGTTCTGTTCTAGTTTTAAAGGTAGAATAGTCCGTTAACTTATCTCAGCAAGAAGTTTTTTTAAAAGTATCTTCACGCCCATATCCCCGAAGAGGTAGGCAGAGGCACAACCAGGCCACCCACGATTAGCCGAAGATACTAAGTCTCACTATGTGATAGGTGGCAAGCCTATCGCAAACAGAAAACATATCCTATGAGCTCGGTTGGCGATTGGCTGGCCGCCTGTTGCCCGAGCAACTTTTTTTTATTAGAAAATTGGAAAAACCCAATTTTCTTTTTGTTACCCAACCCAGGATTCGAATCGGGGACCTCATGTAGTCAAGTCCAACTACTGAACAGCTAGACTACAGAGGCTATACAACAAATTGAAATCCTCATGGGTACTCACTATTTTCGAAAGAAGTAGCGGGTTATGCCGAGCTCTTGCCAGCTAAAACCATTGGGTGACCATCCCCTGCAGGATCTCCGACGAACGCACATCTGTCACCTTTACACCTGTACGCAAGCTCATTTACTCATAAGATCCAATATTCTAGAGTCAGCACTTTGACGACAGCAACATGGGGTACCATACCATGCTATCCTGCATCACGTTTCCGGTGGCTTTCCAAGCCACCTTTCAATCAGTTGACTCACAGCCCCAACCCAATTTCAGTTGCCTATTACGACAGACAGAGGATATTGTAGCCATATTCGTAGTCAGGTACTACTAGTTCCATTGTATAAACACGTAAGAAACTTAAGATTTCGATTTCTTATTTAATGTAATATGCGATTAAGCTCACGGCTCTTCTGATGGTAAGAGATAAATGTGGCCACCATAGATGTTGTAATTGCATTTTTCTCTAGGGGCGCAGTTTTAAGCCAATTGTACAAGTCTATCGGCTAATCTACCCCTCGGACCGGAACATGACACTGTTATTAAGGCGTATTGTTGGTATTACAAACTTTGCTCGCTTCTTACGAGTGTCCTAGCATTAAAGCTTTCTATACAGGAGACTAGGAATAACACGGAAAACAATTGATTATGTAATCGTTTCCATCCATCGTTCTTTTCCCGGGTCAGGGAACTCAATTTATTTTTTTTAATTTCTGAAAAAAATACCCTATGCTCAGGATTTGATATTTTACCGATTATAAGTTTGCCATTTATCACACTGTTTAACTAAATATAGTGCCATTGGATCATGAGTGCCTTGGTTGTACCTCAGCCTGCCTCTTTTGGAAAGGGTCGTGAAAATATTTTTTAAAAGCTCTTAACATCAGCAAATTCTTCTGAGTGTCTCCCTTTTATGTTTTTAACACAAAAAATGTTTCAATCTGTCTAAATCTATCTCTATGCGAATTTTCATCAGTATTGTATTCGATAGTTTGTACGTAAATCTCAAACAGACCAATTTTCGCATTTTAAACATAGTTATGTATTTTAGGTTACGCTTATTTACACGGACTCAATAACTGAACAGTTTATATTTACAATATTATTCATCACTTGCTGTTTACCAATGACTTTGTCAGAGTGAATATATTAACACATTATATTATAGACAATATTATAATTCGTATAAAATTTCATTTTATATTATAGGGAATAAACTTTATGGGACCGTCTCATGGAGGTTGATTGTTTTTTTTTTAAAGTAATGTGTGTTTAAATTCATGTCTTTAATTTTAGTACACATATCAAAATTTCATCCAATTTGACCTTCAAATTTAGCCGCGTAAACATAATAGACAGACATTTAAACAGACTTTGCTATTTATAATACAGTATTGATATTTTATTAGATTGTTTACTGGTTCAAAGAACGTTATTATTAAATGTCAGAGAGCTACAGAGTGAGTCTGCCAGATATTCTAATCGCCATAACAAAACAAAACAAAGGCGAGCACTAAAGCTTCGGCAGTATGCAGAGTTTCTGATTCAGGCGAGGTGCTACACAATACTACTGCAATACATACATACACATCTTCAAGCCTAGTCAGGGCAGGCAGAAAGTATCGAGTGACAAACCTCACAATAATCACTACCTAGTATAAGACAGTCGCTTCCTCTGTCCCTATGTCCCTTTGTATGCACAGATGTAAACCGGGGCGGGCCGCTAGTAATATTATATAATAGTAATATTCTTCAACTGACTAGCTTAATTTGAAAATACATTAATTTAATATTGACATCAAATATAATACAATATGGACTAGCCGATCTGGCGAACTTTTTATTACTTGACATTAACAACTAATAACAGTTTATGGATTCAATAATTGTTATTTTTTTCATTTTCGCTATAAGTTTCTCAGTTTTTTTTTTAAAATCCTTCTCTTAACAAACACAAAATAGCCAAACGAATTCACACTTTCAGGCATGATGCAATGACCACGGAAATACCATTTCTATACAATATGTAGATAAAATTTATCAATATTATATATTACATATTAATTATTTAATATAAATTACATATTAATTAATATTTTTATTTTTTTTATTAATTATGTTATAATATTAACAATATCTCTTCTATTTCTCTTGTCTTTTTAACCTACTTATAAAAGTGGGAGGCTCTCAGTTCTATTGTGTAATTTTTTATGTGAGATACGCGATTACTTGAAATTTAGCAAACCGATATTGGTGTTTTTTTTTAAGATATTATTTCCATTCATAATTCCGAAGTGGCATCATATTAATTTTAACATGACCGATTTAGTGTTTTTATTAGTAACTAGCGATCATTATTTTTTATTTCAATCGATGATTTTATCTTTTTTGAGGTCGAAATAATTTGCAAGTGAAATAGTTGGAGTCAGTTTTTGCAGTTTCACTGCAATTAGTAACATCTTGTTACCTTTGGACTAATATAGCGAAGCAACAACGAAATGGAAGATACATCGAGATATCTCTAGAACATTCTACTGGGACACGTTTCTTCGTTCCACTATGCAGCTTTGCATACATCACACGTTTGAAATGTAAGTCATCTCCACTTCGCTGGGTCGATGTCCATTGAGATATATGGGTTCCTGGTACTAGTGACCTATGAATTATATCTCCTAATAGCGATCTAACCAAGAATCATAAATGAATCTATACGTATAATAAATCTGAAGAAAGGTCAATTCTGTACATTGAAAATATTGAAAAAATAAATAGCAGGGGTGTTACTGGATCGATACCAAACCCAAATAGGTATGTGATTAAAAAAAATTGTCTGTCTGTCTGTATGTTCAGGCATCATGTGAAAACTAACGGTTCGATTTCGATGAAACTTGGTATAATTGTACCTTATTATCCTGGACATAAAATGGGATACTTTTAATCCTGAAAAAAAGGGTTTAAAAAAATCTTAATTTTTCAGTTTCATCACGCGAAGACCGACATCCGCGCGGATGGAGTCGCGGGCGGAAGCGTTTATAAGTATTTTTAAATTATTCAATCGTTATCACTCATCCTAGCCTATTCATATTATAAATACAAAAGTTTGTATGTTTGTTTGCTTGTTTGTTACTTCTTCACGGTAAAAATTCTGAACTGATTTTCATGACATTTGGCATACACGTAGAGGGTATACACGTGGATTAACACATAGGATAGTTTTATCCCTAAAAATATTTCTGTCTGACCGCGGGCAACAGTTAGTTAAAATATACATTCCTAGCTGTTTGCCCCCGTCTTCGTCTCCTTAGAATTCGTGATAGTTGTTGGTGAGGATGGGGGTTTCATTTTTAATAGCCTATGTTTGAACGCGGATCTTTAGCTATATATGTCTTTCTGTTGCTCTTTCATAGCTAAACCGCAGAACCGATTTAACGTAAGATACACAAACTACGGAAAATAAATGTATGCAAAGATGTATACTGTGAAGCAATTTGTTTCGATTCATGTATCGATACTCGCCATTCTCATGTTCCTTGCTAAAAATATAAATTTTTATCTATCAATACTTGCCATAGCCCTGTTCCTTGCTAAAAGGCTCTGCCTTTACAATATTTAGAAAAGACACGTTTTGTGATAATATCATTTCCTCAGATTCCAACCATCCACGAACTCACAAATATGCTGCATTCTATGCAATGTTACATAGGTTATTGTCGTTACCTTTAAATGACCAAGATTTTAAATCTGAACTTCAAACCATTAAAGCTATAGCCAGTAATAATGGCTACGATCCTAAAATCATTGATTTTTTATTGAAGAGAAAAGAAAAGAAAAAAGTATATCGTTTTATATATCCAGGTACCATTCAAAAGACCTCTAGTGATAATAAAAGGTATGCCAGACTGCCTTTTCTGGGTAAGATATCCTATAAATCAGCCAGGATGATCAAAGATTGTCAACCGGTATTTTACACGTCTGGATCTTAAAACACCTTCTCTTTAATAACAAAACTAGGACATCAAAAATGGAGCGTAGTGGTGTCTATAGGTTGGAATGTGAGGGATGTAAAGCAGAGTATATTGGACAGACTGGGAGGTCTTTCTCAGTACGATTAAAAGAACATATAACAAATTGGCGTACTGGTAAAGGGGAGTCTACATTTGGCAAATATCTGAGGGACGAAGGTCATGCATTTAATCCTACAAAAAATTTTTCGATCCTACATTATTGTAATAAAGGTAGAAGGCTAAATGCTTTAGAAGCCTTAGAAATTAATAAAAGAAAAAACAATTCACAATTGTTAAATGACCAAATAGAATTGAACACATCCCCCCTATTAAATATTTTCTAGTAATTTAATAGATTCTAATAAGTTATATAATTTTTGTCATAAATTCATTTGATAACGTTTCAGTTGTATTATTATTATTGCTTTATTGACTGCTTACTGCTTATTTTGTATTGACATATCCTTTAATATTTATTTAAATGTATTTTCATGTTGGATATTTTTCCTATGTAATTATATAATTTTAATTTAAATAATTTTACTTTTAATAATTAATTACTTATTTTTTTATTATTTTGGTCTGACATTTACATTAAATTTAATATTACTTTTTTAATTTTGACATGGACATTTATTATTTTTCTTTTATTTTTCTTTTATTCAACTGACGTAAGCATAAATAATTAAGTTTTACATATGTATAAATAGCAAATTAAATTTAGTAATTAATTAATGAAATGGAGGTAATTAACATGTTATTTATTATTGTTTTCTTAAATTGGATTAATTTCCCGATTCAGTGGGGGAAAAAATCAATAGCTTGCAACCCCATTGTATAACGCATTTAAGTTTTTTTGTATCTACCCACTATGAAATGAATTTATGTTTATTATTCAAAAATATTGTTTAGTAATTTAAGTTCTAGCCCTGATGATGCTGTAAAAAGCGAAACCGGTAGGCTATTTATAAAATAATAAAGCATAAGTTATACATAAAACAGTACAAGTGTTTCTTCATTTAAAAATATGAATAAAAATGTTTTAAAATCTATTCAGCAAAATCAATTGAATAAAACAATATTAAATGTGTAACATTAAAATATGCTTTTAGTTTATTATTGTTATGATTTTTTAAGGAGGAGAGACAAGGCTTGTAAGGACTAGGATCGAAATAAATCATAACAATATATTCGACTAGTCGTTGTTCACAGCTAGTTAAGCAGGCATATACATAGGTACGAACGGAAGCAGGAAGCAGTCGCCTCTGTGTTCGAGCGGTCCGGGTGTTGGACTTGACTGCATGAGGTCTCGGGTTCGAATCCCGGGTCGGCTAACAAAAAGAAAATTGGATTTTTCCAATTTTCTAATAAAATAAAATGTTGGTCGGGATTGGAAACGTGCCCGGTTGGCGATAGGCTTGCTACCTATCCCATTATGGGACTTAGTATTTTCGGCTAGTCGTGGGTTCCCCTAGTTGTGCCTCTGCCTAATGGTCATGTATATACTACACATCGCTTATTAATTTTTAAAATTTATTTATTCTTAGGTCTCTCTGAAACCAGTGATTTTGAATTTAAAATAATTTGAATAGGTTTAGGTTTGTAGAAGTCATGATATTTGGTACTTCATACTTTTTCCTTCCCTGCAAGGGACTTGGTATGAAGTAGCTTGACAAAAAGTTTTATCGTCTATTAAAGTTAGCATTGATAGGTATTCCACCATCCTTCTTGCCATTTTTTTTGGTATTAGAAGGCAAGCAAGCGAAGGATTTCCTGATGGTAAGATCTTCACGCCACCTAGAGACACTAGGTGATAATGGTGCGTTGCCAATCTGAAGCTGGGATGTTAGGCCTCAAGCAAAAGTTGGTTTACCGACTACCTTATCCTCCGAACTGGAACACGGCAGGAACTGACGCTATGGTAACAGGAATAGGTAAGGCGGTGGTACCAATCCAGGCAAATCGCTGCAAAACTACCACCTAGTCAGATACCACGGTGTTGGTGATGGTAAGTCTATGCTCGCCTTTTACGAGCTGTCTGGCAGAAGGCAGAATGGCAGTTGGCCTATTCTACAAAGGAGCCCGCACCAACACGGGAAAATATCGAATCGAAAATACGACATCAACAGTGATTTTGAAGTATCTAAAATAGTTAAGGATAGTCTACAGATCCGGATGAGTAACGGAATACTATCTTAAACCTTTAAACGAGCAATTCTTGTATATATATATATATAATTGGAATTTCGGAATCGGCTCCAACGATTTTCATGAAATTTAGTATATAGGGGGTTTCGGGGGCGAAAAATCGATCTAGCTAGGAATCATTTTCAGAAAATGTCATATTCGTGTTTTATTCGTGTTTAACATATAGGAGGCGTTTGAGTAGTCCCAATTTATTATGACTCTTCCTGACATCTATTGGCGAATAATAATACTATTTTTTGGCGAATAATTAAAGTTCCAGCAGATGGCGTTGTTAAGTAACGAAGTCCGTTGTTAAGTAACGAAGTCAATGATTGTTTGCTTTGAGGTTAGGCTAATTGTGTAATTCGTACTTAAATATAATGTCCAAAAAACATAATTTATAAAAAAACAAAAAAAAATACCGAGCAAAGCTCGGTGATCCAGATACTCAGAAATAACAAGTGGTAGCCAGCTGTGTACCCGCGACTTCACCAGCGTAGCATAGCAATTTCGTTTAAACTTTCATTTTATTTTGAAGATTGACTTTTGAAAAACAAGCTTTACATTTGATATGCGTTAACATATAAGACGAAAAGTAACGTAAAATTCCTGCGTGGGAAAATACGCTACCTAATTCTGATTAAAGACTCAATCTACTAGTATCAGTTGTACTTTCCTTTTTAGTTGTTACAACTCCGATTATGATAAGCGTATTCGGGGCTATTACAACTGAAAAACAATATAAGTAATATGTTAACACCCATATCCCCGAAGGGGTAGGCAGACGCCCGACCTGGGCGCCCAAAACTAGAGGAATACACTAACTCTCACAATGTGATAGGTGGTAAGCCTATCGCCAACAGGGCATATCTAATCCCAGGCAACGATATTTTTGCAAGGAAATTAAATTATACTTATTCTATTTTTTTTAAACTCGGGATGTCAAGAAGTGAAGTTCGAGGCCGGACCGCTAGACCAAATTGGCGATAGGTATACATAATATATAAAATTAACATAAAAAAATGAAAAGGTGAAACTGGTTGACTAAGTGATAGCTACAGAGATATATTGTGGAAAGTACAGATAATATCAGTAAATTGTGTCTAGAATAGAATTTCATCAAGCGCCGACGATAAGAAATATAGAAACTAGTTAAAGAATAACACACTTCTTATCAGAATTAAGAAAATGCTTTTTCCCCAAATCCAAAGCATCAATAACCAAAGAGTTGAAAGATCACATTAGCGAAGCTCAAAGCCGTATACTAAATCACTTGCAATATTTGTATAGAATACCAACAATAAATAATATCGGTGTGAATAAATATCCCTTTTCCAAACGTCCTTTAGGGAATAAACAAGCGGATGACACAGAAGAGTTATGGTGTATTCGTGCTCACATAAATACGTCGCTTGGAAAAACAGAAAAGCTGCGGAAGAAATTTTCGCCTTGGTTACAAAGATGATTTGGTGGTAAATTATGTTGCTCATATATATCGATACTTTTTACTCTTTCGCATTTTGTTTTATTATAAGCAGAGAAGCTTTTGCCCGCGTGGTACCCCAGGAACATTTTTTTGTGATAAAAGCTATCCTATGTGTTCATCCAAGTTACCCTCTATGTGTGTACCAAATTTCATTAAAATTGGTTCAGCAATTTTTGCGTGAAGGAGTAACAAACAAACTTTTGCATTTATAACTCTTCTAATAGTAGACAACATCGTCTACTTTTAAACAGCCTGTAGACGCCTAAAATGTTAGTCGTGCATCAATCTTGTGACTAGTTTTAACCATGTGTATAACTCTACTGACTACCCGACCGTTCGACACGGAACGCGACATTGGCAAGCATTATCGTTATAGTGGTAGAAATAAGTAAGATAAGCTTTCAATACGGAACACGACAATAGCGAGCGTTTATGTTATGGCACTAGAAATAAGCAAGACGAGCTTCCAATACGGAATACGACAACGGCGAGTATGATTGTTATGGTGGTAGAAATAAGTAAGACGAGTTTCTGACACCGAACACAGCAATGTTCGCCATTAATGTTATGGTGGTAGAAATAACTAAGGTAGGCTGCATGGTGCTCAAATATCTAGTTGGTACTGATTTCTCTAATGAAACAATTATGATACCATCAGCCGATTTATCAGATCCTAATGTTTTAAAAAACTAAATATAATAACAGAGTTATTAATTTTATTTATATACGATGCTTATGAGAAGTAATGTAATATTTGATTCCTAAAAAAAAGACTATTGCTTTTAATTATTGATGGAAAATTGGCAAATTTGTATAACTTTAGAATGTACATAATTTGTATACTTATATACATGGATAACAACAATTTGCATTTGGGTGATAATATATGTATGAAGGAGTTAGTTTATCTATAACTAAATCAGCTATAATCCTACAATTACAATTTATATTCTGTAACCCCCGGCAAACCCTAAATGTATCGTAGCTAAGTATCTCAATCACGTCAGCTTTAAAACAATAGTCCATATCGAGATCGGTCCATTCGTCTACAAACTAAGACGGCACAGACAGACACAAAAATACACACATCAATTAATTTATAGCTTCCATCTTTTTCCGCCGGGTTAAAAGCTAAGACAATACAGCTGTTGTGTATTTTGACAAAGTCCCAGGTGTAATCAAGTAGAATTTATTTCAAACGAAGGTTTTTAAACTAAAATGTTCACTACGTTGAACTATTTTACAACTTTGTTTTGTGCAGGAACTAAACCATAAAGTTTTATGAGCCAAGGATTTCGTTTAACTAGAAAAGACTCAATTTAACTAGAAAACCGATTATATATATTTTATAGCAGGTTGAGTTCCTTTTTTAAAATAAAATACATGTACGTTACTATGTACGTTATTGAAATATTTTTGTACTGTACATTTAAATCAAATAATGAACCAAGCGATTACATAGATTGTATTTTTACGGAAGCGCTGTGGAAGAATACTTTGTATTATAACGTGAGACCAAAAATATCTAACATATGAACTGACACTCATAAACGTAGTGGAATTTACCTAATTTTCATATCCGTCGTAGTCCACAGGTCGTGAAAATAATCTATCTGTATTTTATTAGAAAACACCGTTACATACAAGCTTTTTAAAATTTTGTTGACTTTTTAATGTAAACTAATATTTTTAAATTTTTAAATTTAATGTAACCTACATTGCAAAATGTTAGTTCTAGGTAAGTCGTTATCAACTTATGCTAAACAAAAAACGTTTTTTTGATGTAACATTCTATGAAAGCAGGCTGCTTTATGAGTGCCCTAAAGGGGCTAATTATTCTATTAATTCTTTAAATAACAAAGCTTCTTAAAGAATTCGGTAAGAGATACATTTCATTATTCTAAATGTCTAATGAAATTTGGGTATGTCAGAAAAAAACATGGGAGTACGATAAATGCGGTCGAAATGAAAGCATTGCCAAAAATCTATGGAATTAAGTTCACTGAACGCATTCGTAACACTGAAATCCGAGAAAGAGTGGGATTGAAAGAAAATGTTAGTTTTAAAATAAGAAAGGGCCATGCTCCGCTGGTTCGGACATGTAAAAAAACGGAAAGATTGACAAAGCAAATGTAAAATGCGAATGTGAATGGATGTAGGTACCCGGGAGACCTATATTGACTTTCCGCTATTAAATCGTTTGTATGAAAAGGGAAATGTCGTCGTTTTGGCATTCGATACCTACTCAATGTATGTATGTTTGTATATAATGTGCCTGTACCTATGAATGTATATGTCTAATTTAACGATTTTTTGGTGTTGGTCCGCGTCTATTGAGTACAACAGACCATCTTCCTTCCTGCCAGACATATCGTAAGAGGCGAGCAGAAGTTAAATAAAGAATTGCTAATGAGATCACTCCCGGTAAAATGCGGTGCTGCAAATTGACCGGGTAGCCATCCACCGCCTTCTATTCCTGTCGCCGTAATGACTGTTACGTTTCTATTCGGAGGGTAAGATAGCCGGTAGACTTGCACAATAGGTTCAACAACTTGGGCACCGGTCGGCAATGCGCTTGTAACGCCCATTGTGTCTACAGACAACATTTGTCTTTTACCATCAGGAGAACCATGTACGTTTCGCTAATATTTCACATTAAAAAATACGAAGTTATTTAGCGAATGATTTAAATCTTGCTGAAAATGCATTCTTTGTTACATAGAGGAAATAATAAAAACTAATATGTACCTATACATTAAGAGCAAAATCATAAATTTCCTCGTTTAATAACCTGATTTTTAAAAATCTAGTTTTTCATCGTCTCTATGTTAAAGCGATCCGGTAGTGGACTTGACTATCTAAGGTTCCAGGTTCGATGGCCGGGTAAACAAAATTGAAATTAGTTTTTCAATTTTCTAATAAATAAAATATTCGGCATCGGACATATGCCCGCTTTGCAATATGTTTGCCACCTATCACATTGTAAGACTTGGTGTCTTTGGCTAGTCGTAGGTGCCCTGATTGTTCATCTTCTTACCGCTTCGGGGAATTGGCGAGAAGACGTGGTGAATATATATTTTTTCGCTTTGAAACGATACGAATAGAATCTCTATGCGCTTGTGTCCATAGCTAATAATGTTGGCATAAGGTATACGGCAAATTGTATTATACCTGCATTTTGCTTAAAGTAGCATTACTATAGATAACTAATTACCTGTTAATAATTAATCGTCCTTATGTAAAAAAACACAATACAAGTATGTAAACTATTCGTATTACCACTCGATAAACTAAAAGTAGAGAAAACACATCCAGAAATTCTGTATCCTTGCTTCCGCAGCTAACAAGGTTGAAACCACGCAGGTACCTAATTGTATGACAAACGATATCGTTGCTCGGAGATAAGCCTCTGCCGGCCGCTATTGTACTTTACTGTGGACCTTTCAAATTATGAGCCGCATAACCATCTATCTTTTTTAAAGGAGAGTTTTATTTATGGGCTTTTTTACGAAAGAGGAGAAAAACTGGATAGTGGGTATCCTGATGGTAAGTGATCACCATCCACGAATATCTAACGAAGATTGATCTTTTGAAAGAAAGAAAGAAAATTATTTATTTGCGGAATATGTGTGTAAATGAGATGTTACAAAAATATTTAAGTGTATCAATATATTCTACCACATTTTGGTGTACAAATATTTTAATATTGTTAAAAAAATATTATTTAATTACATACGCTTAAAATTTTAAGCCAATTATTTATATTTATAACTAGTTTAATTATTTGAAAAATTAAATTTATTTGCCGAAAATGTGTGTAAAAAACTATAACAAAAGCCATTTGTTAATACCAACATATTCTACCACATTATGGTGTGCAAATATCTTTAAAATTATACTAATTTATTATTAAGATTTGTAACATATTATGTTTCAAATATTTGAACAAAATTTTAAAATATAATTAGGTTTAACCCTAACTACCATAAGCTACCATCGTTTCCAAGCCTAGCCAGTCAGGAGAAGAAACGGCGAAACAAACTACTTTAAAAATACTTAATAGGACTAACATCACAGCCACTGGAATGTGGTGTTTTTAGGCCTCGGTTTAATCTTACCGGGAAGAGAATAATTATCTGTTTTACTCTGTTATCACATTGAAAATAAAACAAGAAGAACTTAGAAACTAGAAGATGTATTTATTCATTTTGAATCTATCCTTATTTAGTCTACATTTTTTGGTATATCATTTCATTTTATCGGTGTTGCTTTTGTATGTATCTTCACGTCCATATCCTCGAAGAGGTAGGCAGAGGCACAACCAAGGCACCCACGACTAGCCGAAGACACGTCCCACAATGTGATAGGTGGCAACCCTATCGCCAACCGGGCACATACATCAGCCGGGCATACTGGGCATCGGTGTTGCTACTTTTCTTATACAAATTTGATTTCAGAATTCAACAATTTCTTATACTCACAACTTCTTTTTACGACCGAACATAGAGACGTCAAGTTATATTATGTTAGAAAGACAAATTTGAAATTGGTTTTCATTAACATACATAATAATAACAACATGTTGTAATAGCCGCGTAAATGGGGAAGAAAGGAATTAAGGTCTGGCACTCGATACTCTGTGCCTACCCCGTAAGGGACTTGGCGTGATGATATAAATAATATAAATATATATAAAACTAGCTGTTACCCGCGGCTTCGCTCGCGTAGTCTACTAATTTAATATTTAGCTCTCCAACACTGCTCGTTAAAATTTTAAGATAAAATGTAGCCTATATGGCTATCCAAAGTTTCATATATATTTTTGTAAATATTAAAATCAATTCAGCAATTTTGCCGTCAAAACTGAACATACACTTTCTCTTTTCTAATTTCACCTCAGATAAATAGTAGGAATACGTTATTGTGTTTACAGTTTTATCTGCACTTCGTCAAATCCAGTTAAATTAAACTGTATGGCAAGTTATGGAAACCTGTAACAGTTTTTTTTGAAATTTTAGAAATATACGTATCGTCTATGAGGTCTAACCGTCCGTCTTCGGAATTACTTCTTGAGATCTTGGGTTCTGTTTCCGGTCCGGGCAACAAAAAAAAAACAAATAAAAATTTGCTGTTTACTTTTAAAGGTTTTTTTTTAAATTACGCAAAGAGATTTACTGGTTTAAGCGTGAAAGCGCAACAGACAGACAGACAGAGTTACTTTCGCATTTATATTATTAGTAGGGAAGTAGGGATTTTTAACTATGTATATCATAATTTCTTTGTGTGTTTTTCATTAATGATAAACTGATGAACGTGGTTCATTGTTATGGACTTACGGTAAAAATTAGTGTTAAATATTTTTCCTACGCAAATTGTGCCACCCCTGTTCACCCTCATAGGGGTTGATTTTCAAAAAAACGCTTAGATATGTATCATATAATTTGTATTGCAGAGCATTATTTCAGTGTCACGCAAAATATTTCAATAGAATTAAATTTCCCATACAAACTTAGATACCCCCTTTAACCCCCAAAGGGGGTGAATTATGAAAAATCCTGAAATACGTGTTTCAACATTTTTACTAAAAAGTATTAATTCAAAGTTTCATGCAAAAATGTGCAAGAAAAATATTTTTCTCATACATACTTTGCCACCCCTTTTAACCCATTTAGGGGTTGAATTTCCAAAAAATAATATAACTATGTCCTTCTCATGAATGGTAACTATCTACATACCAAATTTCAGCAAAATCGGTTGGGTGGTTTAGGCGTGAAAAGGTAAGAGACAGACAGACAGAGTTACTTTCGCATACAAACTTTATAATATTAGTGTGGATTATTAAATTACAAACGTAAATACAATTTAGATAAAAAATGACACGCTGAAAAGCACGTTTTTATTAAGTTCGTTATTTCCTCGCTAGGGAGCTCCGATAAATGCGTGCGATCGCTGTAAATTACAGTCCTATGCTTAGTCGCGTACGCACCGCGGCCAGCCGGTACCGCCGCAACCGCGATGTCCCTATATTTTAAACCTGTAATATCTCCGAAACTATTCGTTTAATTTACTTACTGTAAAGGGCTATATTGTTCTATCTTAAATGTAAAACTTATTTAAGATACTTAATTAGATAAGGATTCATGTTGTATTGCTTTAAATCGCTTCGTAAATGAGCCATTATTTTTCGTAAAAAGTAAAAGATAAAAATTGGTTATTGTAAGTTATCCCTAAGTGATAGACATATACCATCGCGAACTTTTTTGTAGACCTTTTTAGGGTAAACAATACTTAGTACATTATTTTGACCTATCTCGTAGAGTTCAGCCAGCGTTTGCAATGCAAGCGCAAAAAAATATGTTTATTTACGACTTCCCATTAGAAATCTTGAAATTGTCAGTGGTTCTCTAATATATGAAGCATTTTATTATACATATAAACCTTCCTCTTGAATCACTCTACCTATTGAAAAAAACCGCAACAAAATCCGTTGCGTAGTTTTAAAAATATAAGCATACATACATACAGACAGACGCGGAAAGCGACTTTGCTTTATACTATGTATAGATAAATATCACTGGACAACTCACACGAATTGAATCTAACCCCAAAGTAAGCAAATTATATGCTTGTGTTATGGGTGTTAGTCAACGATACTAATACATAGAAATACTTAAATAGATACCAGAATATATTTAATAAACACCCAGACCCGGAAATGCAGACATCTAAATGTTCATCACACAAATGCCTGCCCCCGTCAATTGCCCTGCAATGTAGTTAAGCGTGTACGTCAGCCACTCGACCAACGAGGCGGTCTAGACATATGTATATATATAGATATGTATATATGTATGTAAGGAATTATTAATTTCACCATAAGGTTGGAATCCTCAGTATCTAAAATGGCATTCGTCGGCGTGAGACAAAAGCGTACAGGTTCAAATATTGTCTAGTTCGATATTTTTTCGTTATTTATAATTTGAAGAAAAAATAGAATTATCTTAATTGTAATAAAAACTAATTCGTCGCTTATTCAGATTTTTCTTAATGTGTAACTGTTAATACGTTAACCGTCCCGTCACATTGTCCCCCGTTTTTCCCCGTGTTGGTCCGGGCTCCTTTGTAGAATAGACCATCTGCCTTCCTGCCAGGCAGATCGTAAAAGGCGAGCATAGGCTTACCGTCACTAACACCGTGACATTTGACTAGGTGATAGAGTGTCGCAGCG
>NJDD01005959.1:150782-161006 GCA_002245505.1 Calephelis nemesis | reverse complement strand
TTCCTGTGCCAGGCAGCTCGTAAAAGGCGAGCATAGGCTTGCCGTCACTAACACCGTGACATCTGACTAGGTGGTAGAGTTTCGCAGTGACTCACCCGGATTGGTACCACTGCCTCACCTATTCCTGCCGCCATATCGTCATGACGTGTTCCGGTTCGGAGGGTGAAGTAGCCGGTAAACTTACTTTTGCTCAAGGCCTAACATCCCGGCCTCTGGTTGGCAACGCACCATTACCACCTTTGGTGTCCCTAGGCGGCGGGAATTTCTTACCATCAGGAAATCCGTCTGCTTGTTTGCCTTCCAATGACATAAAAAAACTTTTGATATTGAGGTCCATTTTAACAGTAATTGATCCTTATTGAAAATAATAATACAGAGACCTATGACCCAACGGATTAACCAATTTGATTAAATATTTTTTTATCGTGTTAGTTACTGTCAACAAAATTTATAGGTAATTAAATAATATGTAATACATATATCCAAAAGATACTTAGTTGGAAATATTTTAGATGTACCACCAATAACTCTTGTTATACCTACAACTACTGATAAGTGAAAGAATTAAATTTATAGCCAATTTCTGCTGTTCACAAACTAATTTTATTTTAGATGCATGCTATCTTTTTCAAATGAAACAGTAATAAAAGAGATGAAGAATTAATGACATGTCAGTTTAGTCCGGACATGCCAAATTGTGATGTTTTTAATCAACGTTTTCCGAATGATAGATAAACGTCTGTAGAAATATCGTGCACTAACCAATCTGAGTTCTGACAGCACTATAAGTGTTTTGTCTCTTTCTATTGCTTTCGTTGAAAGAAGATAGCCATAACTTAACGTGAACTTAGTGAGTGCGATACATCATAGTACATAATAGCATAGACTATGATATAATAGTATATATTCTAAAGTATATAACCCATAATAACATGACCGCCTCGTTGGTCCAGTGGCTAGCGTACACGTCTACACCGATCACCCGCGAGGCTCGGGTTAGATTCCCGAGGGTGGCAGGCATTTGTGTTATGAACATTTGAATATCTGCATTTCCGGGTCTGGGTGTTTATTAAATTTATTCTGGTATCTATTTAAGTATTTATATGTATAAGGCCCACTTGCACGTTCCTGGGTTAAATATTTAACTCCAAGTTAGCTACTAATATAGGACTAATTCAATATACATTTGACAGTTTAACCCGATATTAAACTTTACCCAGGAACGTGCAAGTGGCCCTTAGTATCGTTGACTAACACACATAACACGTGCATTTTATTTGTTACCTTAGGGTTAGATTCAATTCGTGAAAATTGTTGTCCAAAGATATCTTAAGTTCTGTAACTTAAGATATCTTTGGAGAACAATTTTCTCAGTAAACTATCAGTTACAGCCTGTATAAATTATCAAACTAATATAATCCAACATGTTACTAATATGTAGTAATTTATTACCAAAAATTTTCCAAAGGGGCTTAAATTCGTTCCAAACATTAAGTATTACTGAACTCGACGCGAATTCACTTATTGAGTTTATAAGACGCTTAAGAGAGGGTCATAAGAGGGAAAAAGGGGGAATGCTTTTGACCAATAGTGGATTTTAAGAGGGCTTTATAAAAGTTTGCGCTAGTTTTGGGATAAATGAGATCTCAAGCCGATAAACTGAGAATTCTGCGCCTTTGTTCATTCGAATTAAAAGGCTCTTTATAAATAAAGGACTTTGCTTTACAGATTATGATCAACAACTCATTCAAAATTGGCTTTTAAATGCCTGTGAGTTTTATTTATACAGCGATTTGAAAATAATTAAGAATTAACGATATTTGTTTATCGCCGCTGTGGTGTAGCTGTCCGGCGAAGGTCTTGACTTCTTGAGGTCTCAGGTTCGATTCCTGGGTCCGACAACAAAAAAAAATAAAAAGTTTCAATTGTATAGTATATTTTAAATTTTGTAATAAAAATAATGTTGCCCGGAATTGGATATGAGCCCAGTTGGCGTAGTAGTGTAGGCTTGCCACCTAATACATTGTCGGACTAAGTGTCTTCGGCTAGTCGTGGGTAGGTACTCTGGTTGTGCGTCTACCTACCCCTTCGTGGATATGGGGATGTAGATATTTTTTTATTTGATGGACAAATAAGTTAAAACTTATTTTTAAGTAAGCCATTACATTCAAGAACTTCACGAGCAAATTCAATCTTTTATGAGAAATAAAGCTGCAAAAACTTTTTCCAAAATAACCATAACTTTCCAAGAAAACCATAGCTTTCCAAAAGTCTAACGTTATCTGTTGGTTATTAAGTACCTAAGTGATCGCGTCACAAGTTACACACAAAGATACATTTAAAGCTGTTACCTTTTGGAGTCAATTAAAAACTCCTGAAACTATTACATTTTACTTGTAATCAATAAAACATCTTCAACATAATTGCCACGTTTATTCTGTTCTCCTGTGTAGAGACCACCTAATAAGTCTTAAGAAGCGAGAATACGTTATATAGGTTACCAAAAAGAGCATGATAGAGTACTTAATAGTCCGGTTATGAATCTACAGCCTTACCTATTACTCCCACCATAACGATGACATGACATTTGGTTCACTGTTTCTTTTCCTGTCTGGCTAGAAAAATGTTTGTTAATTAATAATTAAACTTATTATAAATATAACTAATTGGCTTAAAATTAAAGCACATGTAATTAAATTATATTTTAATATAAATATATAAATATTGCACTCAAAAATTTGGTAGAATATGTTGATATAATTAAACATTTTTGTAAAATCTCATTTACACACACATTCCACAAATAAATAATTTTCATTTTCATGCAGATTATGTTGACCGCCTCGGTGGTCGAGTGGCTAGCGTACACGCCTAACTACATTGAAAAACCACGAGGTTGGATACGATTCCCAATGAGGGCAGGCTTTTGTGTGAACATTTAGATGTTTGTCTGTCTGTCTGTTTTTTTAATTTATTCTGAAATCTTTTTAAGTATTCCTATGTATTAGAATCGTTAACTAACACCCATAACATAGGCACAAGTTTTTTTGTTTTGTTTGTTTACTTTGGGGTTAGATTCAATTTATTTAATTTGTCCAGAAACATTTATTATTATTATTATATTAAGCTGGCTTTAATTTTTTATAAAGGAGGTATAGATATACAAATACAAACAAATAACTTTATAAATTACATCTACATTTGTAATCTATGACTAAACTCTATGACCGTTATAAATCTGGATTCAATTCCAGTCCGCAGTTCTCAGGCTATTATACTTTTGTGTAACAGATAATTAAAAAGATATCAGTTTGGATTACCACCGCTACAAATAGTAAATCGATATTAAACATGTTCGGAAACGACGAGTCATCAGTAGCCAGTGCTTCTCAATGTTTTGAATCGAGTTTTAACTGAACCGAGTCAGCAATGACAAAACGTACTTTAATATATACTTTAGATATAGTTTTTATTATACTTTAGCCAACCAGTTTCACTTCTTACAGCCTTAAAAACTAAAACTAAATGATATTTAGTGAAGTTCATTCAGAAGTTTTTATCATTTAGTAATTTTTAGAGATGAAGAATGATTAAAAACCTGTATTTAGACTGACATGACATGATGTGACATTTTTTTTTATGATATTGGAAGGCAAACAAGCAGACGGATTCCCTGATGGCAAGAAATTTCAGCCGCCTAGAGACACCAAAGGTGGTAATGGTGTGTTGCCAACCTGAGGCCAGGATTTTTAGACCTTGAGCAAAAGCAAGTATACCGGCTACCTTACCCTCCGAACCGGAACACGGAACACGTCACGACGTTATGGCGGCAGGAATAGGTAAGGCGGTGGTACCAATCCGGGCGAGTCGCTGCTAAACTCTACCACCTAGTCAGAATTCACGGTGTTAGTGACGGTGAGCCTTTGATCGCCTTTTACGAGCAAGGAAGGCAGATGGTCTATTCTACAAAGGAGCCCGGACCAACACGGGGAAAAATCGCTTGGTTGTTATCCTAGGGTGGTGTCAAGAGTATCCGAAATCAGAGTGTTTGTATGAAAAGGGTTATGAATCTGAAGAAAGCCAGATAGATCTGCCAAGATCATGAGATTTGGCACACGTGAGAGTTGGCGTGAAGATATGTATGTATAAGTGTTAGTCTACACAAAAAAAAGCCAGATAGGTCTGCCAAGATCGTGAGATTTGGCACACGTGAGAGTTGGCGTGAAGATATGTATGTATGTGTAGACTAACATGGTCGAGACTCATAATATAACATTGTTTATAATATTTTAAGAATATTAACTAACTACGTTGACCAGCCGCGAGGCTCGGGTTCAATTCCCGACGGGGGCAGGCATTTGTGTGATGAACATTTTAAATGTCTGCATTTCCGGGTCTGGGTGTTTATTTAATTTATTCTTGTATCTATTGAAGTATTTCTATGTATTAGTATCGTTGACTAACACCCATAACACAAGCAACAATTTGCTTACTTTGGGGTTAGATTGAATTTGTGTTACTTGTCCAGAGACATTTATTATATTTATTCCCTTGTCTTATATACCTTATACTTTTAACACAAGTTTTAATTTTCTTTTCATTTGAATTTGTAATTTTCGTAAAAACGCTCTTATAGGTTATAAAACCCTTGAAAAAGTAATAAAAGAAATTAATATCAACAAAGTATTACCTATTAGCTGTCAATATCAGTTGTTGCTAAGAAGTTAGCAAATAGAAATCTGGTAAAAAAAAAAGTATTTAAAAATTACTTATTAACAAGGTATTAGCTTTCAATTTCAGACATTGGTAAGAAGTTGGTAAGGGGCCAGTGCTAGTTAAGCTGACAAAAAACGTGATCTGTATACTTATTTTATTTTTTAAAAAATCTTCATACTCCACAAACCTAGTGAACCTGGAGAGGTTCAAAATGATCAATTCACCCTCTTTAGGTTTCCGCACCCACAAATTGCCCGTATTTACGATGGTAAGCTATTAGGTGGGTCTAACTCAATTTATTCTGAAATACCGGTATCTTTATACTTAAGACGAATAAGCTCTTTCTATTTTAGACTGACTTTGCTCATAGAGGTTCGTATTTTAGATGTATTCAGAAGTTTAGTGTTGTAAGAGATTCGCTAGTTTCAATGTGCATACACCAAAATACTCTGTCAATTAAGTTTTTTAGAATGACCTATAAATATTTAAAACAAAACTGAATTCTTAAAGATTTTTCACACTCGTACTCCTTAAGAAGTAGGCAGTGGTACAACTAGAGAACCCGCAACTAGCTGATAATATAGTGTCAAACCTATTGCCAACCGGACACATTTCCAGTTTCGGACATAAATGTTTTTGTAGAAAAAAAAATTGACTAGCTAGACCACAAAAGCGACGAAGGCTTCCAAGGTTTCTTCTAATTAGAACTAATAGTGTGCCTACATCTCACAAGGAAAGTCTAACTATACCTACGCTTTCCGTCTGACTAGTTTAGCGTCATGGAGATAGAAAATTTAGGTGTTAAAATTTTATTTAAAACTTATCTAAGGGAAAATTAGCAGGAAACTTTGATTTGTTCTAGTTTTACAACTAGAAAAAAGTTAAAGTTTCCTGTTCATTTGTCCTGATGTTCTGCAAAAACGTATTTCCTAAGTATACTAAGAAAGAAAGAAAAGAAAGAAAAACTATTTATTTGCGGAATATGAGTGTTACAAAGATGTTACAAAATTATTTAGGTGTTTCTACATATTCTACCAACTTTTGGAGTGCAAATAATTTTAATAAGGAGATAGTGTTAAGATATATTATGATTGTTATGCAATTAAAAGACGTGAGACAGTACAAGTGTCGTGTATAATATTGTTATTTATAAAACAAACAATTTTCTTAATTTGTAAGTAGTACATAATACATAATAAGTTTAGTCATTTACTATTTTTACAGAGGTAAGTATGTAATTTATTTTAAATAGAAAATTTCTAAATTTTACATTATTTATGTGATACTGAGTAAGTGTTAGAGGTTTTTATACATATACACATACACACACATAATATGTACACACAAACACATATTTTAGGTGTGTTATATGTCTAACACATCCATACATATTCACACATATTCTATCCATCAAGCTAAGCATCATCATAATAGTACGTTCACCTTATTGTAGTATACACAACATTTTAAAACTCGGGCAAATATTTAATCTTATGCTGTTGATAATACTTAATTGCATTTACTTTATTTAAAGTTTGCTTGTGCACAATAAAGAGTCCATTCATACAATAAAGAGTTAATTCATTCCTTCATTCATTCAATTGTTCATCTATTCATTCTAATCGATTTTTTTGACCCTTTTCACAAGATTAAACATTTGAACAAATTTGTAATTTAGAATTACTACAAAATTTAGAATTTATTTAAAATAAATTTAAAAATGTGATTAGCTGTAACCCTATCAGCCTTAACCTACCACACCTTTGTGATACACCTTGAAAACTATTAGAGGCCATTAAAGGTTTTTATTACACACACTTCGCTTATATATAGTACATTCCAAGAATCCGAAATGACTCCACGTAAAAGCGTAATTAAAAAAAAGCTATAAATTTTATACTCCAATAAGTGTATAATAAATGGAAACAGCTATAACTCACTGGAATTCGGTCGGAATCGATGTTGCTCGAGTCTTGCCCTCCATTCTCGGATAACTTATGATTTATATCTCCAATAGTTACTGCTCTGCTATGGAGAGTTCATTTTCTAATGATTTGTATAGCTCATAAATCGTGGTGTACGATACTAGCTATTGTTTTAGCAATCTTTCAATGTCTGACTTCTTTTAACATGTAATTTTGTCTATTCCAATCGCAAAGCGAAAAGTGATCATTTTGTTAATTATCCAAAAATGTTGATTAGCCCTGTTTTGTTGTCAAAAAACAGAGCTAATCAACATTTTTCGATCGTAGGACGGTCGCCTCTTACCTTAAGTAGGGACGTGTGTCTGTTAGCCGTCTTATTAAAAAAAGGCGTTGTAACTTGTACAGGCAGGTATCGTCATCTTGAACATACTTGTCGCCGCTATTAATGCTTTAACGATCTTTTAACAATCAGAAATGCCTATTTTTTACTTTTTTTTATACTAAGAGACAACGAACAAGCTCGCGGCTCCCCTGATGGTAAGAGATTGCTGAAGACACATAGATTTTGTAGGTGAGTCGCTGTCCTGTGGATAAGATGTTAGGTCAACTGCTTAAGTCTATCGGCAATCCTTTCCTCTGAATCAGAACATGACCTTGTCATTATGGTGGCAGGAATATGTAAAGCACAAGTTGCTGCACAGCACTCTGTCATAGTCTACATCTACATTTGGTGGCAGAGCGTGGTAGCAAGCCCGGACCACCACTTTGTCTGCCCCTGTTATCATTACATAATTTTTTCCGTTTTCTGAGTGTGATTACGCGCTAAGGCGACCATCATCGTACCCAATCTTGCCACCATAATGCTTTAGTTACTGTAGAAAAGAGCCTCTGTTCTTTTTCTCCTAGAAATAGCTACCCCTCTATTAATACAGCAATTTTATAAATTAGGTTTTAGAATATGTTAACTTTCAATAGATTTATATGGATGAATAAACGAATTTATTTTATGTCAATACTTACTCTCTATCTTACCATCTGAGACGTTAAAGAAAACCTGTTTGTAATTAAATTAATATCCCTTGACAATTTACTTATTTAGTTTTATTACTCCAATTGATTTCACACCAATGCAAGCAAATCATATACTTGTGTCATCGATGTTAGTCAAACGACACTAACAGGCGTTCACAATTAATACAAATTATGTCAGACATAGGATAACTAAAGTCGAGAATCAAACAATAGTTCATATCAGATTGGCGGCGTAAGGCTACTAATAAGGAGTCAAAAGTATGCATATGCATTGCTATCAATTACACAGAAATATTAAGATAAGTACACCTCCAAAAAAAACCTCCAATGAACGCTGAAGGCTCTCAGTAGGCGACAGATATTGAACTGCGAAGAACCTAAAGTACTTACATAAATTTGTTATCTTCAAATATCCCCTCTGCTTTGTATATAATCAAACATTTCAAAGAAACTCCTCTTTTCATTTTAGGGAAACAAACAGAATAAAGTTGTTAAAACTCAATATAAAGATATGTAAAATTATTTTACACAAACACAATAATAAGTGATAAAGAAATAAAAAAATATTCATTACAGAATAGCTTTTCTTAATATATTTAAAAAATAGATTGTTTTACACAATTTATATGTTAATTGAAACAGTTAACATTACAATACTGTTGAAATACAGATAAAAAATGTGATATACTGCTGCCGTATACCGCTCCGGTGAGCGGATGCGGGTTTTGACCTTGAAATATCACCGCACGGAAATACGGTGCCAGTGTGTTATATCATGCGGTTTTTGTATCAGGTTTTCGTTTCGGAACAAAGTTAAACCATCCACTCCACTGTACCGCCAACCGCAGCGGCCTGCAATGAGGTGTGATATACGCCTTAGACTGTTTTCTTCAGGAAACTCTTTATTATTTTTCTAGCGTATCTTGGATGTGAAAGCACGTCTTTTCACAATTTCTTGCTTAGAATGCAAGTAAAGTGTAACTGCCAAGTGGCAGCGGAAAAAATAATAACTTACGCCGACGGATACTTACGTTGTAGTGAGTTACGGAAACTTACTGCGTAAGTTAAGGTAACATACGAGTACGTAAGTGCAGCTTAGCGAATAGATATGTGACGAGAAAAGTGTTGCTTTAAAATATTAAGTTTTAGTTAATTGTTTTTTCTAATAGCTAAAAAGTTACTATCTTGTATCCCCACATAAGTAGGCAAATATATAATCAGGACACCCACGACTAGCTGAAGGCACTACTTAGTCCCATTGAGACCATTTGAAAACTCGGAGCCGCATGTAGTTGATAGAGGCAACCATAGAGATATAAATTGACGTTATACTCGAAAAACCTTTATTGATCAATATTTAAAAGCTTCATATAGTAAAACAATTTAATTTCTTCACAAAACATAGACTTAATTACTTTTCAATAAAATATAACTTTGAAAGAGAAATCATTCTAAAAGTAGTGTATTTGTTTCAAATTATATAAATTAAATACACTTTCTCCGTGTAATTTATTGAAGTGTTAGTAATTACTTGATCATGTATAGTTACTATATGCTCTTCATAAAATCCGTGCCAAAATAAAATGGAAAAAGCATTATGAAAGAATACAATAAAAAAGGGCACTGGAACCAATGATGGTTGAACTGATCGGAGTAAAAATTCATGTATTATTGTTATTCGTATTAGTATAAAATCAATAATAATCAGCATAAAATAATAATAGCAACAAAATATATCCAATGTAATGTAACATATTTAATGTTTTGTTGTATAATATAAAATGAGGTGCCATATATCCCACGTGTAGTTTACCAAGTTGAAATGTGTTTAGCTTTGTTTCTAAATAAAAATAACAAAAATGTCAAGGGAATTCAAAGAAATAAAAGAAAGACTTATTTCGAAAACATCCAATGGTTGAATCTTTAGTCATTTATAGATATTGATATAGTACAGTCTGTATTATTAAACAGTAAATTTCGATGTAAACATTCTTTAATGAAGAAATTATTGAAAACATCTTAAATTAACCCCCGACGGAAACATCACGGACGGGAGGTAATTTCACGGAGCGAGCCATAGCCGCGCGTATTTGAGCGAGCGTCGTCATGCTGCCCGGATGTGTATCGAAATCTTACCTATGTACTATAGTACGGAATCCCTAGTGCGCGAGTCCAACTCGCACTTGGCCGGTTTTTTATTTCTATTTAATGATATCTTACGTAACTTTAAACTTCAATATCTGAATTAAATAGCTGTTTGAAATTTGCTTATGAATAAAATAAACAAAAAAGTTTTACAAAACTAAAGAATTGTAATAAATATTTAAGTTATCAACTTTTTTCAAGTTCATATTTGAATTAGTATAACAATTACATATATTCTAAATATGAATTGTCTTCTACACATATTACAGAATTAAAAGTTGTTTGCGGCTTTTGCCTCAAATCAAAAAGTTCAAAAAATATATTTTCGTTCTTATTAAGAAGTAAAAAAAATGAGGCTATCAATTCGTCTGTATTTTTTGTATGTTTGTTACATAGTTACTCCGCA
>NJDD01005959.1:139348-150615 GCA_002245505.1 Calephelis nemesis | reverse complement strand
TATGGCCAGACTAAGTATTTTTTGAATGTTTGTTACATAGTTACTCCGCAAACAATTAATGGATTATGATGATTCATTTTACAAAAGGTAAGTCATGATTCAGAGGTGGTCCGATATTAATTTGATCGGTGGTTTTTGAGCTTTATTTTTTTGTGTACCTCGGTGTAGTGGTAATAGAATTTGGAGTAAGTTTTTGTAGTGTTACTATGCTTAAATAATGTTGCTAGTTTTTGTGGCGAAAAAGTATATTAGATATCTAAATAAATTGATATTTTCGTTCGGTCCAAAGCTAATTAGCCTGAACATGAAAACGTTGGTAATATTTTACCTTTGTAAAATCAGATTGTGCGTAGGTAATAAGTTCGTCAATCCAAGGTTATTACTAAGGCTTTCTAAACCCTTACTATGAGTTTACGAAGCCTTTTTTGTATGAAAACTTCGACTAGCGTTTCTAATGTCAAAGGTCGTCTAAGCTAAAATATCGCGCCCACTACATAATTAGTTATTTTAGATAATATTATGTTAGGGCGAATCGTACTATAAAACGTACTAGAAATAAATAAAACATTACACACACTTCAATACATTTAACACACACAAACAGAAATATTGATAACGACAATAGATTACAGATGGTGCACAAACTATATTCATAGCGTTTGGAAACAAAGTAGTTTATCTTGATAAATGAAGATGGCGCTCTTATCAAAAATAATTTATATTGAATAACTTATAATTTAAATTTATTGCTCTCCAATTTCGTACTATGGGCGTCTACTAATATATATAACATCTTAATAGTGTGTTTAATTTTTTTTTCGAGAATTGCAATTCGCATATATACCAATCGAAGCTGGTCGTATGTTGACATCCGCAATGCTATTTATTTATAGAAAAAAAGACGCGTGGCACTCGGAGACTGCCGTGGTAAAGCTATTGCATAAGCAGACATGAATCACCAGATTGCGGGGCAAAGAGGGGGATTACGCATGCGCAGTAACGCCGATACAACCAATGCCACCTAAAGGTGAGTTGCTGAACGAAAGAGTCAAGCGTGATCAAAAAGTAATAAAAAGTTCTACTGTTTATCGATAGATGGAAAAATAAAAAGTATCACCGCTGTGCCGATCGAAGTGGGGGGTGTTAGGTTATTTTCGTTACGGAATTTCTGGATTCGGTCTCCAATAGCTTAATACTTGCATATTATATTAAACAACACGTCTGTTCTGTTTTACGCTCGGATTATTTCTAAACTAGTTGAAAATTTAATCCGAAGAAATTCGTTGACAACTGAATGACCAATCACAGAGGTGTTAGGTGTATTCAGTATTTCGTGCATACTATTTATATTTTACTACTTTCGTGAATGCGGTAGTAGGGTACGTCATTTCAACTAACGATCTAGAATTGAAAGAACTAAATTTTAGACCAAAAGCTTTACAGATTGCGAAACATTAATTACCACTCGTAATCTATAACAACTCATGGAAACTCTGAAATAATTTTAGGTTTCAATTAAGGTCAGGTAAATTATTTTTCATGTGAGAGGTCAGGCAACAAGCACACGGCTCTCCTGATGGTAAGAGATAACCATGACCTATCTACCATAGGTTCACCACAGACGCTACACGTACGTCGCTGTCCAAGAACCGAGATGTTAGGGATTATTATTATTTAGACAACAAAGATCTTAATTTGCTTAAAGCAAAAAACTTACCTAAGAGGTTAGTACTTACTACTTACCACACCTTGGTAAATTTAAGCCTAAACAAGCGGAATAATTGCACCAAATTAAGAAAGCAGCTAAAGACAATGTGGCACCAAACCCTCTCTTATCTCCTTTGATTTAGTTTTAGAATAATTCACAAGTACAATAGGTAATCCATGAATTTAAAAAATTAGATTTATTTAACTTAGAAAGCACTTATTTGATAAAATATTCCCTGTATCGCGGGTCATAGGGTCAGCGTTGTTAATGGATTGTTAATCCTCAATGGAAAAAGAGGAACATGCGCGTGTATGTGCGTGTGTGTGACATCACATCTCTGAAACGAATAGATCGATTTTGATGCGGATTTTTATTTAAAAGCTGATGCGATCAAGATGTATCTAAACTACTTATATTACGGATAGGTTTTATTTGATGATTAGGAAATAAAAAAGAATACTTTCGGAAAAATCCAAATATATTAAAATGATTCCGAAATCACACTGTAGTAGTTGTACTAAGTAAGCTATCATGTAATATTTGTTATAAAATTATTGAGTTTTAATTCAATAATAATTAGTAGTTTACATTGTAAATACTTTTAATAAAGTTAAATATATTTTTATTTATCTTGGCATTCAAAAACGTCTCCATCAAATCTATTTTCTATTTAGACCACCCCTCGGAAAACAAACGAGCGATCGACCGAAAAAGTGGGACTACGCCTGTCGGATCTCTTGTGACTGACAGCTGTCACTTGTGCTCTGTCGCTGTGACATGACTGGAGTTTAGCGAAAATAAGCTTTATTATTATGTATATAAGAGCTAATAGTGTCGCTTAGTTAACGTCGTTTCCAGTGCACGTGTTCTAGGCCGGGGGCATAACTACGGGTGTTCAGAACGATTAATTTATCACAATGTATCCACGCGTTACAGCACGTGATATTTGACAAACGACAGTTGTGCAAAAATATGCTTTTGTGGAAAATAGGTATAGTGCGGACAACTTAGTTGTTCAGTAAACGGCGGCGCTAGTGGGACGTTTAGTGCTTCAGACGTTTTTTTTTGTTGACCATGACATGACATGACATGATAACACGATGATCACCTATTTGGAAGATAAAGAAAAGGTCACAGATGCAAAAAATAAAGTAGCATATTTTTTATGGGATATTCGGCACTTTGACAAAAAACGTGTGAATGATATCAAACGAATTCCCGTTAGACACAACCATTGCCTATATAAATAGACACCAAAGATGTAACTGTTGTATCGATATTGTAACTGAGTCTCGTGTCACGTGGGCAAATCCTAAAAAAATAACCAAATTTCAACTTTTTTAGAAGTCAGTTAAAAGCTTTAAATGTTTCAACTATAATCTGTAAATAAATGGTCCAATGCCTAGTGTATTAACCTATTTTTTGCGAACTATTCCTCAATCGTCCCACTTTCTGTGCACATGCTGTCTGACCTGTTTGTTTCCATGTGATTTGACGCTTGAGCGATTTATGCAAACGGATGGAGTTTCAATAATTACGCTGGATTTCTGCTTTTTCATTACTTTTAACTGATTTCAAAAGAGGTGTTTTCAATTCGACTATTTTTTTATGTTACGCGATTATTTATTTAGATATTACGCCAATTAGAAAAGATTTTGATGATTTTTTTAAAAAACGTAGGTCATGATTCATGGCTTGCATGTAAATTTTATCACGATCCGGCTTGTAGTTTTCAGCTATATTTTCTATTAATGAATAACTTTTTGAGCTAGGCTTTGATGAACTGTTGACGACTTTGTCAGTGGTCGACGTCACCTCGTCAACAACATTAAAAAAAGTTTAGGCATTATTAAGTATAACTCAAAAGGACTAGTAGGATGTTGATGAAGAACAAAAATGTATGAAATATTGATATAAATTAAAAACTACAAATCGGAAAGTAAAATATAAAAGTATCTTCACGCCCATATCCCCGAAGAGGTAGGCAGAGGCACAACCAGGGCACCCACGACTAGCCGAAGACACTAAGTCCCACAATGTGATAGGTGGCAAGCCTATCGGCAACCGGGCACATTTCCAATCCCGACTAACATTTTTTTACTAGAAAATTGGAAAAACACAATTTTCTTTTTGTTGGCCGACCCGGGATTCGAACCCGGGACCTCGTGCAGTCAAGTCCAACACCCGGACCGCTAGACCACAGAGGCGATAATAAAATATCAATAAAATTTATGTGGGATCTTCTCGAAATCCTTAGCTATTTTTCGAAAAAAGGTTTATAAATGCAGTTGAGTTTTTGCAGTAACAGCGATATAATTATGCTATAAAAATATGTATAATAAATTTAAAATAATAATACATGTTAAAAAAAAATTAACTGTAAAACGGGTTTTCGGTTAATTACACTTTTGAACATAGCTAATGACTGAATGTTAATTAATAACTTGTTGACCAGGCTACGATTGAATGTCCCTTGTGAAACTAAATTTACTTGCTAGTTTAACCTTACTAGTGGTCGCCCGTTGGTCGAAATTCACCATAGTAAATTTTAATATCTTGTTGATAAGAACGCCATCTTCATTTCTCAAGACCAACTACTTTGTTTCCAAACTTTTTAGTGCGCCATCTGTGATCTTTTATCGTTATTATCAATGTATTTATTTGTGTGTGTCAAGTGCATGGTAGTGTAGGTAATGTTTTATTTGCTGATTAAATGTACTTTATAAGCATTATAATTGAAAAGTATTAGCGTTCTGCGCTTCTCCTACACATAAATTGCAATTTTCGTAAACAGGGATCCAAAGTTCTGGCATCACGTATTAATATATAGATAAAACGAAATGCGACTGTGGAAATCACAAACATCTATTGGAAGAGTAGCTAAATGGCGAGAAGGGAAAAAATTAGAGTGAATTTTAAAATTGTAGAATGACTAACATTAATGAAAACTATCATACCTAAGTTAAAAAAATAACCATAGCGAAAAGATTCCTTTTGCCGCGAAAAATAAGTATTTTATCAAAATCCGTCAACCAGGAGGAGATACCTATGTTTAATTAAGTAAATTAGCAGACGCTTATTGCCATGCAAGCGAAATTGTAGGCAAAATGTATTTGAAAAAATTGGTTTATTATTAATTCCAGAGTTTAACCAATCCGAGCAAACAAATAAAATTGAATATACAAACCCAAAAAGCTCTTTATTTTATATACAATATATAAGCAAAAAACCTTGAGGATTAAGAACCCTTTTATTAATACAAATCGTAATTATTATTCCCCATGTACCAGCCGGTTCTCTCTTGTTAAGCCGAGTATACACTTACGAACCAAATTTTTGTTATGGTACAGTAACCACATGAAAAATCGGACCCCGTTCAATACTTTCAAGGTACTAATAAGAGTCAGATATTGTTTTTCAAGGTACTAATAAGTCAGGTTTGCTTAATGTAAGTAAACAATATCAACAGCATGCGCGTGATAACGAATATACATAGTTTGACATTCAATGTAGAACAAAAAGAAGCCAAGTAACAGAAAATGTTCAAAAAGATCGACAACATTTGTATAATAGGTATAGAGATCGATGAACTGAAGGCTATACGAAAATTCTCAAAAAAAACTTTTTGTTTTTAAGATCTAACTAAGTAATTAGCATAAATTTAAACGAGCCCGAAATGCATATATGGTATTAGAATACAAATAAAAAAAAAATTCTAATGACTAAAGTACATAGGTCAGCTTGACTTCTGGAGGTCATAGGTTCGATCCCTGTCGAAAAATAAAGAATATGTATATTTTTAATTTTCTAATAAAAGTAACGTTGCCCGGGATTGGATATGTGCCCGGTTGGCGATAATAGGTTAGATGGGTAGGAAGATAATAGGTTGCCCCTATACTTTAAGGGACTTTTTACCGTTACTTAGGAGACTGTTTCAATATAAAACAGTCCCCTAAAATACTAATTAAAAGGTCCCCTAAACTATACCCCTCTTGGTGAAATCGGGCATTAGTGTCTACGGCTAGTCGTGGGTGCCCCGGTTTTGCCTCTGCCTACCTCTTCGGGGATTATGTTGGCCATCTAATCAACCCTTTAATATTAAACCCACTAAACTGCGGTACTCGCCACTCACCTGACCCGGTATGCTCCATACCTAATAGTAGTTAGATCAGGGTATAGGCAAATTACGGCCCGCGGGCCGGATCCAGCCCTTGAGAGGGCCCGGCCCGCTGAGGTTTTTTTTAGAAAAAATATGATCCTCCTTAAAAAATATAATGGTCGAAATGTTAAAAGACTATTAAAATTTGAACAATTAAAATACTGAATCGATACTTCAAACATATACATATATTGCGTATTTCATATGTTAAGACTTCATAAATAGATTTTATTTTAATAAAGGATTGTAAAATAAAAAAATGCCTTATGTTATCTTTATACAACGTTTTATAATCATAATATTTACTGCTATTTTTAGGTGTTTTAATAAACCGGCCCCCCTCAAGATTAATTATAATTTACTGGCCCGCCACTAATTTTTTTTAACTTACCGGCCCGCGGGCAAAAGAATTTGCCCACCCCTGAGTTAGATAGTAGTAGTAGGGAAGCCAGTAGGCACACGTGCAAGACTTACTTTGGTTTCTACACGTGACGTATATTACTTGCCATCAGCAAGTCTACTTGGTTGCTTTCAAAACCTGTAGAAAACTTAAGTATGGACATATTTTACACTAGGTAAAGTCACCTTTAGATTCTAATAGTCACAAATGCCATCAACGATTCAATGACCAAAAACCCTGTACAGTTTTGTTAAATGTTTGTGTCCAAGTATTTGTGTTCGTACGTATAAACTCGGCTTAACATCCTTTGTTAAACTGAAAGCTTCTTTCAATAGTCATAGCGGTATTGAATACAAACCAAACAAAGAAACAGACACCTGCCACTTAACTATTGCTCCATAAAATTGCTTTTAAATTTCCGGAACAGATAATACGATCCAAATCATGGGGTCCGATTTCTACGTCGCCTTTAAGTATGTCTTAATAAGTGCCCATATTAAAATGAAACTGGAGAATGGAAGCAGGATTTTCTTTTACTTGTTTTAATTCAAATTGCTCTCTTTATTTGTGACCCGACTCTTAAAAGAGGCGGCTCTTAATTTAACTGCGTGTTTTTTGAATTTTTGTTACCACAAACAAAAAAATGTATAGACAATTGTTATTTTTAATTTTCCATTAAAAATTGTCTGGGATTGGATATCTGCCCGGTTGGCGATAGGCTTGCAACCTATCAATTTTTGCGATGAGGTTTTTCGGCTTCCCCTTCCGGGGATGTAAGCGTGAAGATACTTTTACTATTTTTAGAGAAAATTAACACTCAATTAATCACTACTATTAGATCGATTCAAATTGTTTTGAATAGTATAAAACTGTTTAAATATTAACTACTGTTTAAGTTCAGTTTAAATTGAGTTAATTTCAAACAAACAAACTTTTACATATAGTTAATGTGGAAGTATGGATAACACAATTTTGAACAAACTTCGAGCAAAAAAACTATATTTGATATTTTCCATCGTCGGCGCTTGGTAAAACTTCCAAATATTCATATTTCTAAATGAAGAAACACTGGTACTGTTTTAAGTATACCGACAAGCAAGCGCCGACGATGGAAAATATCAAATATTATAAGTACAGTAAGTACGACTGACCTCATCGTCTTCTTTAAGAAATTCAAGGATCCATGTATGCTAAAATACGTCAGCAGTATAATGTTTTTTTCATACAAAGCAAACATGGATCTTGGTGAATCAAAATCAAAAATACACAAGACTAACATTAATATGCTTTATAAGACTAGTATCTTCACGTCCATATCCCCGAAGAGGTAGGCAGAGGCACAACCAGGGCACCCACGACTAGCCAAAGATACTAAGTCCCATAATGTGATAGGTGGCAAGCCTATCGTCAACCGGGCACGTTTCCAATCCCGACCATCATTTTTTTTTTATTAGAAAATTGGAAAAATCCAATTTTCTCTTTGTTGGCCGACCCGGGATTCGAACCCGAGACCTCATGCAGTCAAGTCCAACACTCGGACCGCTCGACCACAGAGGCGATCAATAAGACTAGTGTTTCCAAAACAAGATTCATTTTACTTTGCTCAATAGAAAAAAATCAAAAAGTTAACACGTTTTTGAAAGCAAAACCCAACTGTCTACTTCAATTATGAAAAAATCTGACTGCTTGAGGTCCCGGGTTTGAATCCCGGGTCGGGCAACAAAGAGAAAATTGGGTTTTTTCCAATTTTCTAATAAAAAATTGGCTCTTCTGGCTAAGTATGGGGCCTTAAACTGAAATTTACAAAAATATGTAAGTGATAAACAGTACAAGTGTTTCTTAATTTAAAAACAGAAAATACTGGTTGAGTGTGAGTAATTTTCTGAATGAGTAATGATTTCTTTAACCGGTCCAGGTGTCTATAAACAGAGACCTACCATTAGGTGCTCGGCCCTTGTCTACCAACCTATAAAAACATGTTAATAACATTATTACAGTCCTCTACATACCACCTGCGATGTATTTTGCAACCTGTGTTATCTTACCCTTTTGAATGTTTAAGACATGTTTGAAAAAGTGTAATTAAATTATAAATTAAGTTTACTTCTTGAGGTCCTGGGTTTGGAACCCGGGTCGGCCAACTAAAAAGTTAGAAAATCCGTATTTTCAACTGTCTAACAAATATAACGTTGCCTGGGATTGGATAGGTGCCTGGTTGGCGATAAGCTTGCCACCTATCACATTGTGGGTACTGTATTTGGTTAGTCGTGGGTGTCCTGGTTGTGCCTCTGTCTATATCTTCGGGGATATGGGCGTGATGTTATTTTTTTAATAAAAGCAAATTAAATACAATTAAATAATTACATAGGTAAAGATTAAGACGAATTGAAAACACCCTCAATTTTGTTTTGACTTTCGTGAAAGGATCAAACTGCCAAGCAATTGCCAGCTTAAAAAAAAGTTCATTACTTAATAACTCTACTTAACAATTCAATATCCATTTATTAAAGAAACAATAAAAACACTTCGATAAAAACTTAATTTCTTAGCTACATATTTATAATTAAAAAACACTGTTGATAAGTTTTGATGTTCATTTATTATTAATCAATGTTTTTAAATGGTAGAGTTTTGCGAGGCTATAAAACTAGTACTCGTCACTATTATGATCCGGTTTTAAGGACAAAAGTTAATTGTGCTTGAGGTCTACCCTGTAGCGATATAAGTCTTTCCACCAACATCTCATTTTTGTAGGGTTTCCTTTGCCAGTAGAGTCATAAATGTAAATTAATTAATCTTTGTAGTAACTAGTTTTGCATTATATTTTTATCTTCCGCCCTTCGTAACATTTTGTCACGTTGCCGTTGCTATGATTATTAAAATTAACATAAACACTTTCACTTTGTTGTTCATTTCTATTATTATCTTCATTACTTTAAAAGATTTATTAATTGCATTCAATTTTATAGACGTAAATAACTTATCATGTAAATAATAGTTATTCCTTTTCTAATAAAAATAAGTGTTCAAGAACTTTTAAACGTTAAACTCACTTTTAACCATTTATTTTATATATTAGTGACCGATTAAAAAAAATATTAAAAAAGTAATAAGTTTGACTTGGTTGAATATGTTTGTTGCATCATATAAAATGAATAAAATTTATTTATTTGCGGAATACGTGTGTTAAAAGTTATTACAAAATGCTTATTCGTACAAACTACCAACATATTCTTTTACGTTGTGGTGTGCAAATATGTAATCCAACCTAACTATATACTTTTTATTATTCTTATTTATATGTTTTTAAATAAATTAGTTAAAACATATTTATTACAAGGCTATCATATATTAATTTAAAAACATTTTATTTGGATCAACCCTATCTACCGTATCTCCTAAACAAATGGATCGTTTTCGATACGGTTTTTTTGTTTGATACCAAACGCGATTAAGATGGAACTTAGGAACAGTTTAGTTTATTATTATTATTATTTATTATGGCTAGAACTTTATCTAAAGAGGTTTTAGACAGTTGTAGATACGCCTTCAAACAAAGGCGACCTTGGAGGAAATTCGTTTCTGTCATCTGATTATTATTGAATTTGGACTACAGATGCAAACCAATGCTTACAACCATCTATAACGCTTAAAGCGTCAATATTTATAATACATTATAGCAAGAAACCCAAGTGTAAAGCCACTCTTAATAGCTTTTTGTATCGTTGCTTTTGTGCTTTGTAGAATCAAAAAGAACTAAGCTCAGGTACGCGGTTGCATTGAGTGAGGGACAAAAAAAAACATTTCATTCGAACTGGAAGTATTCGAAAACTGCTATCTGCATTCATTTCGTGTCAGATTTTTGTTTGATTGGAAGCATTTTTATTTAGATATGGCACAACATGTTTTGCATAGGTTTTGTACAGTAAGCAACATATATATCTGACCCCTTTACCATATGTTCAGTGCTGTGTAGATGTCAGATATTTTAGTTGCTTACTTTACCTTCTATTTAATCTTCGACAGAACATATTGTTATGTATGTGTCTGTCTAACTCGGTCATCACAGCTTCTAAACCAATGGAAAGATTTTGATTCGGATATTTGTTTAAAAACTTACGTAATCGAGATATTTGTTAGCTACATCACGGATAGGCTTTATTAGGGGCTATTTAATTTTACTAGTGGTCGCCCGTTGGTCAAAATTCAACCATAATAAATTGTAATATCTTGTTGATAAGAACACCATCTTCATTTCTCAAGACCAACTACATTATTTCCAAACATTTTAGTGCGACATCTGTGATCTTTTATCGTTATCATCAACATATATGTTTGTGTGTGTCAAATGAATGGTAGTCTGGGTAATGTTTTATTTATTGATTTAATGTACTTTATAAGCGTTCTGCACTTCTCCTACACATAAACTATAAGTGTGCCAAATTTTATGCTCCTGCGTCTTCGTAATTTTCGTAAAAATGTGTCAAAGTTTTGGCATCACGTATTAATATATAGATATAATAATGATATTTTTATTTTTTAAACAGGGTTACTGTAAAAAGTTCTTAAAATACATCAAGCCCTACTTCGCTATAGTTTGCATGCAATAAAAAAATATTATGATGTCCACATTACATTTTGCAGTTACATAATTAATTTTAATTTGCTCATTGTTTATAGCTTAATTACACATTGATATTACTATTTCAAACTCAAATTTATTAAAAACTCAAAAATTGATATTGCTTGCTATAACATTCATAATAAGTCATGCGTTATGAATAAGTTAAAGGGTTTTAATCAACTCTTATTTGTTAATTTTGGGTCAATATATAATTATTAAAAAAAATATAATATATTATCTACTTATACAATTTAATTATTATGTTATAATTATTAAACTAGTTTATATAACGGCAAAGAACGAATAAATTAAAAAAACTTCACAAATATTGATTTTTTGACCTTCGACGGACGGACGGAAAGTAGTAAACCAATAG
>NJDD01005959.1:124727-138987 GCA_002245505.1 Calephelis nemesis | reverse complement strand
CGACGGAAAGTATTGTTGTAAGTTTGGCCTTTCTCTATGTGTGAGTCTGTCTGATGCTGTCACAATAGCTCCTAAACCAATAGATCGATTTCGATTCGGACATTTGTTTGAAAGCTGACGTGATCAGGATTACAATCCCGATCAGCTACACAACGGATAGGTTTTGTCAAGGTTTTTGTTACTTTTTAATTGTATGAGTAGATAAAGGTCAGCATATGTTATATGTATCCAAGTATACTCATGATTATACCACTTAGTCTAAGAGACTGCAAATATTATTAAATATACAATTCAAATTCAAATATTAGTATGCAATTGGGTCGTCATATCCTCACACCAGAAAGTCAGATTACGTCAAAAAAGCTACGAACTTTGCTGATTCGAATTATTTGAATAATACATGTATACAAACATGTCTTCAGGCCAAGTCCCTTACGGGGTTGCAGACCTAATCTTTCTTCAAATTCATTACTTCTTTTATAGGCACACGGTAGTTTGGCACTGACACCACCCTTGGGCAAAACCTACGGGACATCAAACTAGATCTCCCCGCGTACCTACAACCATCTAATTTCTGGATGTATGTTTGTTTTGTGAATTTTCAATCTGTCATCATTTCGATTGGACTAACGAAGCAAGTTCTTTCTCCTTTTAATACCAACATTTGCTATCATTCTCGCTCTTTCTCGGATTCGGTGTAATTCGGTTAGCAAGCGAAACACTACATATTTTCCGTGGCAGTCTCATGTCGATCGCGTATTTTATTCTACTTTATTGCTCTTTCTGATATACCCAAGTCTTTCTTCTATAGAGTAACGTTGGGATAGGTACAGAATTATGCAAAGCAAGTCCAGCACCCTGACTCAAAACCTTGCTTTAAAATATACTATTTTCTGCATACCACACACATTTCTTTCATCCCTATTTAGGTACTTAGTGCTTCTGAACTACCAAGATACACAATTTCATGTATTATAATTAATCAGACTAATATTATAAATGCGTGTACGTAATTCGTAATAAGTTTGTATACATGACAGATTGACAAAGCAGATATACAATGCGAATTTGGATGGATCTGGGAGACCAAGGTTGATATTCCACGATCTGATCATTCGGATATTGTCCGAGGGTGATGTCAAGAGTCTCCGAAACCGGCGTGTGTGTATGAATAGGGTAATGAATGTAAAGGTAACCAGACAGGTTTGACAGGATCGTGGGGTCTGGCACTCGATACTCACTGCTTACCCCGTAAGGAACTCGCCCTGAAAGTATGTATGTATGTATTAAAAATGCGAAAATTTGTTTATGAATATGTATTTAAAAGTTTTACAAAGCGCCGACGATAGAAAATATCAAATATGTTTGTTTGTCTGTTACACCTTCACCCAAAAGCTGCTGAACCAATTTTCATGAAATTTGACACACACATAGAAGGTAACTTGGATTAATACATAGGAAAGTTTTTATCCCGAGAAAATGTTCCGGGACCATTAACTACGCGGGAAAGAGCTAGTTGAATATTTTTTTTCACTAGCTACTTCAATAAAATTTTCAAATAATCAATCTAAAATTTAAAATTATTACAATCCACTCCATTAACATCCATCAAAATAACCTTTTGTAAAAAACACAAATCAATATACTTAAATGATTATTATCTATATATTTTGTGTGACGTACACAAAACATCATACAAATTATAACTAACAAGCCCTGGCCACTTCCATTAGTACTAAAAGCAAGTTTATCGGTCGATCTGTTTCAACATTTTGATTGATTGAGGTTAGTTTAAGTAAAGTGTCCATATTTTATGGACCTTAAGCGAGGATTTGAAATAGGAGATGTCCTTTGTCGGCTATTTTGGAAGATTCTAAGTTGTTTAATAGTGGAGACTTAAAATATCTTTTATGACATTGGGAGGCAAACAAGCTGACGGATTTCCTGATGGTAAGTAATTCACGCCTCCAAGAGATAGCAAAGGTGGTAATGGTGCGTTGCCAACCTGAGGCCGTGATGTTGGACTTCGAGCAAAAGTAAGTTTACCGGCTGACTAACCCTTCGAACCGGAACACGTCAAAAACAAGCACTGACGTTGTGGCGACAGGAATAGGTATGGCGGTGGTACCAATCCGGACAAGTTGTTGCGAAACTCTACCACATAGTAGGACGTCACGGTGTTGACGGTCAGCCTGTGGTCGCCTGTTACGACCTACCTGGCACTTGACAGGAAAGCAGATGATTCATTCTTTAAAGGAGCCCCAATTAACACGGGGAACATTTTATTTTGTTAATTCATGTTTAGAAAGATTAATTGATGTTGTCTTACAAGTAAGCCAGAATTCAATTGTTATGGCAATAACAATTGTTAAACAATAAAGAGTTTTGTGTTTCTTACGTCTGTACGAGGATCGGGTTCGATTCCCAACGGGGACAGGCATTGTATGAGGAACAGATAAATATCTGTGTTTCTATGTATTAGTATCGTTGACTATCCCTAACGCGATCATATAATTTGATTACTTTGGAGTTAGACCAATTCGTGTAATTTTTCCAAGAATATTTATTAATTTTACAGCTGTTTGCGAGCATCAGCACAAAATAATTACGATTTTCATATAAACTTTCATCCCCTATTATAGTCATTTCGTCCCTCCATGACTAACTGTCCTATCTCAGTTTAGACAATTTCCAGAAGCCACGCTTTTTCAGTTTGGTCATTTTAAGTTGAGTTTCTAGTTATACTTTAGAGAAATGTCAATAAGTCGAGAATCAATGATCGTACAATTACGTGAGTTAGAGAAAATCGTAGATGACGAATTCAAGAAGATATTTGTAGTCCTAGTTCCCAACACTAATCGCCGAATTAATGAGTTAGGACAGTTAGTAATGCGAGGGACGATTTGGGTGTTGATTTTTGAAAAAAAAATAGCTTGTGTTTTATCTCGGATTAATATGAATTACTTTTTCTCGCAAAATTTTAACTTTAAAAAAGTGTCTTCACGCCTATATCCCCGAAGAGGTAGACAGAGGACACCTACAACTAGCCGAAGACTCTAAGTCGTCCCACAATGTGACAGGTGCATAGCCTATTGTCAACCGGGCACATATCCAATCCCGAACAACGTTATTTTATTTAAAAAATTGAAAATTATACATTTTCTAATTTTTGTTGCCCGACCCGGGGAACGAACCCGGAACCTCAAGAAGTCAAGTCCGTCGACGGACAGCTAAACCACAGATGCGATTTCCGCATTTATACGATAAAAATATAAAAGTGCTTGCCTGAATACTAAACTATCAACTATATCTTGTTGTAGATAGATTATTGCAATAATTCCTAAGCAAAACGCATCGTTTCTTGAATATAGGAACCAGCATAAAGGTTGGACTAATTAAACGTTTTCCCAGTCACCTGAGGGTAAATATAGAATAAACATGAGCAGTCCCTGAATTAAAAGATAATGGTAATATAGGAGCGACCTCTTCATATTATTTGATGGAAATGATAAGAAACCGCTTGTGGATAGGATAATGTAATTAGGAAGATTAAATTCTATGAAGTTTATTGTCTTTTGCCGTTAAATAAAGGTTATAAATTTAACTTGAGGTCTGGTGCTATTTTAAGTTTTAATTAAGTTAAGGTCGATCCCCAGGTACTGCAAAAAAAAATTAAAATATGTATTATATTTTTTTTATAATACTAGCGTTTTCCCGGGATTGGATATGTGCCCGGTTTGCGATAATCTTGTCACCTATCATAGGACATAATGCCTTCAGCTAGTCACGGGCGCCCTGTTTGTCCCTCTGCCTACTTCATCTTGGATATGGACGTGAAGATACTTTTAATAAGTAAATATTTTGGTTGAAGCTAACGTTTGATATGCTCAGGGCCAGTTGCTCGTTCCTGGGTTAAATTTAATAATGAATTATAATGTCAAAAAAGCCATTTGACCCTAGTTAGAAGTTAACTCAGAGTTAAATATTTCACCCAGGAACGTGCAAGTGGTAGATACTCTATTATTGTGAATAACAAGTTATTTGTCCACTTTCATTCTTTATTTTAATATTATTATTATTAATGCTTTTATCGTCGGTACTGATAGTAATAAAATAAAGCCTGAAAAACTGCAATAAACCGACTTCGTTTTCAATAAGTAAATTAACATCAGATATTAAAACAAAAATTAAGTATTTTCTTTGATTTTTCTGGGATTCCATCATCAAATCCAGACTTGGAAGCAATGGGACCAACTCGGAAGTACTGTCTTGATAAAATTAAACAATTTTTAAAACGAGTTTACATTTTTTTACTCCATAAGAAGCTCTACTGAGCATCTTTTTGACATTACAATCTAGTTTTTTTTTATGATAATGGAAGGCAAACAAGCAGACGGATTTCCTGATGGTAAGAAATTCACGTCGCCTAGAGACACCAAAGGTGATAATGGTGCGTTGCCAACCTGAGGCTGGGACGTTAGGCCTCGAGCAAAAGTAAGTTTACCGGCTACCTTACATGGTATGGTGGCAGAAATAGGTAAGGCGGTGGTACCAATCCGGGTGAGTCGCTGCGAAACACTACCAAGTAGTCAACTGTCACGGTGTTAGTGACGGTAAGCCTATGCTCGCCTTATATAGTTTATAGACTAATGAGTTCACAAATGACGATGAAATCGATTAACACAAATGACTAAAAAAATAGATTAATTTGCATAAAAAAATAGGAGTGAAACATCGATAAAGTCGATAACTTCCCCCTGTTTTCATCTTCGCTTAAACAAATAAACCAAATAAACCCCTCAGATAAAGTTGAACCCCTTTCTAACGCTGTCGAGGTTCTGCCTATTGAGCTATGGTAAAACTGTTTCTTTTAATGTTTCTCTTTTGACCACCTCGTTGGTCTAGACTCTAGTGGCTAGCGTATACGCCTAAGTACAAACTTACCGCGAGATTCGGGTTCGATTTCCGACGGGGGCAGGCATTTGTGTGATGAACTTGTAGATGTCTGCATTTACAGGTCCGGGTGTTTATTAAATTTATTCCGGTATATATTTAAGTATTTCTATGTATTAACATCGTTGAGTGACACCCATAACACAAGCATATAATGTGGATACTTTGGGGTTAGATTCAATTTGTGTCTAGGGATATTTATTTCTTTATAATAACCCAAACATCAAAACACCAAAACTAAAATAAAAGGAAATTATAATAAAATTAGCGGACCCAGCAAACTTCGTATCGCTTGACATTAATGCTTCGACAGTAGCGCAGTCTGTCGGATCCGACGTGAAACATTCCAAAATCAACTTATTATTAAAAAATTAATTAGAAAACATTTTCCAGGAGACCAAATTGTGAATCTAAGCCATTCTCGAATTCCCCTGAACACGCACAAAAACTTTCATCAACATCGGTCCAGCCGTCTAGAAGGAGTTCAGTGACATACACACTCACAGAAGAATTATATAAAGACTTTTATATATTATATAAAGATATATTAAATGTAACAAAATTTATAAAAATAAATTTTCTTTTACAGATACCAAATAAAATGTCACCATAAAAGCAATAAATACTAAAAGTGATTATCAAAAGTGAATTTGACAAGTGCAGAAACAGTGAGCAAGTGTCTGTGGCAAATGGTATTTAGTGTTGGAGTATGGCCCGGCGCCGGCCGACCACGAGACCCTTTCACAACCAGCCCGACCTGCGCCGAGGGTCAGGGGCCATGATGAGATGGATCTTCTTCATCTGGCTGGCGAACTGCGGTCTTGGGAACACTGTAAAGCAAGATGGTAAGTGAAATCCCACAATTTATAGTTCTAGTATAAGCTTCTATAGTTCTAGAAAAGTTCTAGTACTTACAAATTATAATTTAAGTATGAATCATGTTATTGTATAGAAATAAACGTGTTATTCCGGGATCCATTGCAGAATAGATCATCTGCCTTCCTGCCAGGTAGCTCGAAAATGTCGAGCATAAGCTAATCGTCACTACCACTGTGACTTGACTAGGTGGTACCTATTCCTGCCGCCATAACGTCATGACGTGTTCCGGTTCGGAGGATAAGGTAGTCGGTAAACTTACTCTTGCTTGAGGCTTAACATCCCCTCCCCGGTTGGCAACGCTTTTTGGCGTCTTTGGCGGCGTGAATTTGATTTTGCCCTCCGAACCGGAACACGTTGTGGCACGTTATGGCCGCATTAATAGGTAAGTTGGTAGTACCAATCCGGGCAAGTCACTGCTAAACTCTTACCACCTCGTAACTCCTCAAGGAACGAGATGTTCAACCAATAAACATCATACTCCTTTTTACACTCGCGTAAAAATGTTTGTATCCTATATATGTATGAAGTTTGGCAACATTTTTCTATAGAACAGTGGAGTCGTGATGGCCTACCGTGACGGGGGTCGAGGAACAATAGTTCCGAAAAAAAGCCCTTTTGTTTCCCTCACAACCCCTCTGACAGCAATTAATGTTGTATTTTACTTTTAGCCCCGTTCTACATAATGTTTTTTCTTCGATTGCTGGAAGTAACCTAAAAATGTTATTTGACAACAATATAGTGTTGGTCCGGGCTCCTTTACAGAATACCATGTAACAACTTCCTTTTTACAAGTCGGTTATTTATTTTATTTTAAATATAACATTAACGGTTAAATATAACATTAACGGTTAAATATAACATTAACGGTTAAATATAACATTATATTTGTGGAAATTAATAGTACTTTAGTATGAAGTATCCTTATAATAAATACAAATATAAACTAGAAATTGATTGTTACACACATGTATCGATAGAAAATTAATTACACAGATGTCGTCAACCTTTTTTTCGCAATATTATCTCAAATATATTTTTTATCTTATCTTAATAATCTATGTAAATTACTCGTGACGTTGCTTGTCCTCTTTGGTCTCCTAAACCGGTTTTAATCAAATTTGCACTCCGTATGCAGTTTAATCCAACTTGAAATATAGTATAGTTTACATGTCAATTTATCGCGGACGAAGCCGCTTAAAACAGCTGATTTTACATAGCTTTCAATATTTTATTTTATTTTACTTTTTTATTTTAAAGAGCTGTGTATAATAGCTGAGCCCACATCGGGTGCAGCTAGAACACGGTTCACATTCCTATAGAATCCATGATTAGTTAAAGATATAACAGGTTAAAATTAGAATAAGAATATAATATGAGATTGTCATCTTCACTCTGTAAAAGTGTCTTCACGCCCATATCCACCAAGAGGTAGGCAGAGGCACAACCAGGGCACCCATGACTAGCTAAAGATAGTAAGTCCGACATATCCAGTCCCGGGCAATGCTGTTTTTATTAGAAAATCAAAAATATGCATTCTTTAATTAAAACATTTTTGCCCGACCCAGGGATCGAAACCATGACCTCAAGATCTCAAGTTCGACGCCGGACCGCTAGACCAGGCGATTCATTATGTAAAAAATCTCTAACTACGGATTTTAAAAAATATTCTCTCTCTGATCTCTAGTGTTAACCTCGTGTCGATTACAAATATATTGTGAATTATCATAGCTAAATGTGCAAATGTAATTCTGAAGCCCATCAGATTTCAAAAGTTACATTCAAGGGCTCTTGGATTTCTTCCAAAGACTCTTGTGACTTCAAAGGCAACAAAGGGAAAGGTCAAAATTTAAATCTTTGTTGTATAAGGTGTAAGGGAATAACCTACATCTAATTATTATGAATTCAACTTCGGAAACTCACTCTCAAGCACTTTTGAAGCGTAATTACTACTGAAATATTCAGTTGTCAACTATTTACTGGCTGTCTAAAGTATCTTCTCGCCCTTATCCCCGAAGAGGTAGGCAGAGGTACAACCAGGGCACCCACGACTAGCCGAAGATACTAAGTCCCATAATGTGATAGGTGGCAAGCCTATCGCTAACCGGGCACGTTTCCAATCCCGACCAACATTTTTTTTTATTAGAAAATTGGAAAAATCCATTCTTCTTTTTGTTGGCCGACCCGGGATTCGAACCCGAGACCTCATGCAGTCAAGTCCAACACCCGGACCGCTCGAACACAGAGGCGACTAGTAGATTAATATCATCATGGTGACAAATATACGCCTTTATCCACTGAAAACGTGAGCAAGCACCGAACCTTTCAAAAAAAAGAGGTTGTACATTCGATTATGACTTTTTTGAAATTAAATTATGGCCACCTCGTTGGTCGAGTGGCTAGCGTATACGCCTAACTACATCGACTCACCGCGAGGTTCGGGTTCGATTTCCGACGGGGGCCGACATTTGTGTGATCAACATTTAGATGTCTGCATTTCCGGGTCTGGGTGTTTATTACATTTAATCTGGTATCTATTTTATTATTTCTACGTATTATTATCGTTGACTAACACCCATAACACAAGCATAATATAATTTGCTTACTTTGGGATTAGATTTAATTTGTGTGAGTTGTCAAGGGATATTTATTATTATTATTATAAATAAAATTCGTTTATTTATGTAACGGGTTTAAAAGTTGTTACATAAATACTTACTAATAATATCATGTCCAACCACATTGTGGTGTACAAATATTTGATAAACTTTTGTACAGTTGTACAGTTTTTATAATTACAATCTCTCAATCTCTGTGGTCTAGCGGTTCAGTTGTTGGACTTGACTGCATAAGGGTTCGTATCCCGGGTCGGGCAACAAAAAGAAAATTGGGTTTTTCCAATTTTCTAATAAAAAAAAATGTTGCTCAGGATAGGATATGTGCCCGGTTGACGATAGGCTTGCCACATATCACATTGTGGGACTTAGTATCTTCGGCTAGTCGTGGGTGCCCTGGTTGTGCCTCTGTCTACCTCTTCGGGGATATGGGCATGAAGATACTTACTTTTTTTTACAATCGTATGATTTCCATAGTTTTAGAAAATCCATATGGTAATTTTTTTTTATTGTAAGCTACGTAACGTGAAAACTAGGGTGTCACAAGTTTAATGCGTCTGTGTGCTTCTGTGACATTTTTAAAACGAGCTCCTTTGTAGAATCGACCATCTGCCTTCATGCCAGGCAGCTCGTAAAAGGCGAGCATAGGCTTACTATTACTAACACCGTGACATCCTACTAGGTGGTAGAGTTTTGCAGACTCGTCCGGATTGTTACCACCGCCTTACCTATTCCTGCTGCCATAACGCCCATTGCTTGCCCTTGACGTGTTGCAGTTCGGTGGGTAAGGTAGCTGGTAAACTTACTTTTGCTCGAGGCCTAACATCCGGGCCTTAGGTTGGCAACGCACCATTACCACCTTTGGTGTCTTTAGGCGGTGTGAATTTCCTATTACCAGGAAATCCGCCTGCTTGCCTTCCATTATCATAAAACAAAACTTTTATGACTTGAACCCATAAAAAAACTGAAAAACATTTTTTTATAGTTTTAAAAAATATTTTATGGTAGCTTATTTATAAAACTTAATGTAGGTATCTACTATCTATACCCAAAACACGGACATCAACGTTCGGTTTATTGATCATTAAAATTACATCTCAATTAGGCTGCCGGCCCCTTTTTACGACCCTTTTATTTGACCCAATAATTATAGGGTCGGCAATATCGAATTATAACTATCCCTCTCTATAAATGACCCATAATCTAAATGATATATCGTCACTAGAATATATCTTGTATAAAAAAAATAACTTTTTTTTACTTCTAAATAAACTCATGTTTTTATTATGTTATTATTTCATCAAATGCTAACTTAATACCATTTACAATCGATAAAAGGAAAGTAATGTTTATTTAACCGACTTCAAAAAAATAGGAGGTTATATGGTCGACTCGCTGGTCATGTAAAACTGATTTTAAACATTCTCTTTTTATTTGAAGGAACGTAATTTCGAGTTGAAATTGGGTTTTGTAGTTTTTCTGCACTTGAATTACATTGTAACCTTGATATCATGCAAATCTGATTTTCACTTTAGTATATCAGGGTCGGATTTAGAGGTCTGAAGTCTCGGAGCAACAAAAGAGTGGGACCGTCTGATCCAAAAATTTGTTGCAAATCAAATGAACTATTTTTTGGGCGTTTTTTTATTAATATTTATAATCGCCTCTGTGGTCTAGCGGTTCAGTTGTTGGACTTGACTACATGAGGGTTCGAATCCCGGGTCGGGCAACAAAAAGAAAATTGGGTTCTTCCAATTTTCCAAAAAAAAAAAAAGTTGCTCGAGATTAGAAATGTGCCCGGTTGGCGATAGGCTTGCCACATATCACATTGTGGGACTTAGTGTCTTCGGCTAGTCGTGGGTGCCCTGTTTGTGCCTCTGCCTACCTCTTCGGGGATACGGGCGTGAAGATACATTTTTTTTAATATATAAGAACAATATGTTTGTACAACTTTTGTGGGTAAAACAACGAAAAAAGTATTAAAAGAAAAGATGTTTAATAGTGTTTACTAGTTGGAATTTCTTTAAATATAAAAAAAAGAACAGTAAAAAGGTGAATCAGCTTTATTTTGCCTTTTGATTATTAAATTGATTATATAAAAGAAATTGTTTTAATTACACTTTTTATAACTCAAGAACGGCTAAACCGATTTGGCTGAATATTTACGGAGAGATAGCTTAAAACCGGGGAAAAAGACATAAAATAAATTCTATTATATCCCGTTCAAAAACGATAAATCTAGGAAAAACAAAATTTTATTTTTTCCCAAAATCAACGTTTGGCATCTAACAGAAACTAAAACCGATATAAAATGATAAGTTACTTCTTAGTATTACCTCTAATATTAATTAAATGTAACCCAGACTATTTTAAAACATTGTCAGACCAAGCCTTCAACGCGGGTGGTATATTACCAAAAGCCCTGCACCCTTCAACGACACAATACATTCTAATTTATATATTTTTCATTTTAATTAATAGAAAGTTGCACGTCAGCCAATTTACATAAAATCCTAATAGACTTGTAACTGGGAGACCCCACCTGCCCAGAAGGTAAGCGGACCGGAAATTACGGATTGGATGCTTTACCAAGTTAAAAATGTTTTATATTCCTAAACATATTAATTAGTGGTCCATGACTGTTTTATTTATGTTTCCGTCGACATTACATTTTGTTTTGATGTCATTATATTTTTGTAATGGGCATCAAATATTATGGTTGTATTCTTTTTCTTCCTTATTTTGTTGGTTGGTACTAGCATTCATTAAGAAATACTGACCTAAGTGTACTTTTATTAGATTTTCTTATACTTTTTTTTACTTTTTTCTCCCAAATTACCGGTCTAACTCCAATGAATTTCGTTATCGGTTAAAATTAGAATTCAAAAAAACTTACTCGTTTCTGTCATAGATAAAAAGTCTATATAAATGTCAAAGTGTATACAAAAAAAGTATATATAGAAGTACATTGTAAAACTACAGAAATATTTTTCTTAAATATTTGTTTTCTTCACGTTCAGACGCTAGAGAAGCTGGCTAACCTTTTAATGTTAGAATTAAAATTCTACATTTTGGTTCATAAAAGTCGTGTTTACCTTAAAACTGAAAAAAATATTGCCTTCGTATAAAAAAATGTATTTTCTAATATCCCTACGTGAAAAATACTCTAGTGTGAACCGTGAACCCGAATCTTTATTATATTATAAGTTACAACACTAACAGAGTTGAGCCAAACTTAAGCCATTTACAAGATAATTCTATTAAAAGTCATGCCTCGAGGGATGAACCCTTGCGTCGAAATTTTATGCCTCACCTTGGACAGGTGAGAAATTCCCACTAATCTTTATACACAAAATTGAATCCCCATTTCCCTTGGCCATGGCATCTGACCGGACGGACTGATTTTACTAATTATTTTTTGTTGTGTTAAGTAAATTTGGAAAAAGGAATTATTATTCATAGTTATGACATGACAAAGTATCAGTTAGTTTTTAAAATCAAACTTATTTCAACAAGTTGATAAAAACGTTGACAACATTTACATTGATAATTTAGTCGCAGTAAAAATCCAAAAATAATAGTCACGTCTTCTAGTTTTACAAAATATGCATTAGTAGATATAACTCAAAAATTGCAATTATATATATACTGTACTATTCTGTATTTGTAGTAAAAAAACATGTATATTGAAAAACACTTTTTTCCAAAAATGTACATCATTCTGTTTATCCTTTTTACAAAAATTGAGCTCGTTATTTTGCCAAAAAGTAAGTCTAAAGCACCCCCAAACAAGAGGGCATCTATTATGTATTTTCTCGTGCAATAACATGTGTGAATGGGAAGATTTATTAGTAGGGTTCCTCGGTACACTGGCAACACTATAATTAGCAATTCTGTTCGTCCTTTTTGTTTCTCATTTGTCGATTCCCTTCAGGTGATTTGTATGAGCAGGGACTACAAGAATATTTGCTCATGGATATAGCAATATTTCGCTACTGTAATAAATACTATAATTCCCCGTGTTGGTTCCTTCGCAGAATACACCATCTGCCTTCCTGCCAGGCAGCCCGTAAAAGGCGAGCATAGGCTTAGGCTCACTAACACCGTGACATCGGACTAGGTGGTATAGTTTCGCAGCGACTCCCCCGGGTTGGTAACATCGCCTTACCTATTCCTGCCGCCATAACGTCATGACGTGTTCCGGTTTGGAAGGTAAGGTAGTCGGTAAACTTACTTTTGCTCGAGGCTTAACATCCCGGCCTCAGGTTGTCAACGCACTATCCCCACCTTTGGTGTCTATAGGTGGCGTGAATTTCTTACCATCAGGAAATCCGTCTGCTTGTCTGCCTTCCAATATCATAAAAAATGCTTCCCTTAGGAATGTAACCCATCGCCTACTAGTGGAGTAACTGATCTAGTAACTTACTATACTGTTTTCAAACAAACAACTCGAAAAATGGAGGAGATTCTTAATTCGATTATATATTTTTCTTGTATGTTTGTTACACGATTACCCGGCCAATGCCAAAAAAACATGTATCATGCTTGCCTTTTACTAGCTGCCTTGCTTAGACGCGGAGGGCCTACTTTACAGAGAGGACCCAGGAACATGGTCTTTTATTTTCCTTCTTATCCAGTAAATAAATAATGAACTATTCAAGCCCCAGCTAATATGTACCTATTTTTATTTTTATGTATGTTTTATATTTATGGTAGCCACAAACTAGACGGCACTAATAGTAAAAGAAAAACATTGCCTATGGACATTATAGATGTTATTGGTGCGTCATTATGCAAGTCTAGTTTACCCTTCGACAGCGCAACGAGCCTTGACTATTTGGCTACAGGAGTAAGTATGGCAATAGTACCCATTCAAGCGAAAAATATGATAATAGTAGGTTTACCATTTACTTAAAAAAAACGCATCAAAATCCGTACATCCCCTGTGGAGATACTATGCCACAAACAGTAGCACACACAACCACAGACACACGCACAGAAACATCAAACTATTAACACAGCTCGTTTTGTGCCGGGGTTTAAAAACGTAGCTTAACTCAGATAACTTTTAAATTGTATAAAACGAAGTTAGAATTTCAAGTAGAGATATTCAAAGGCCAATAATGGCTGCGTATAACTCTAGCAAGTTAGATTCGGAAATCTACTTGCTAGACTTAATGATGAACTATTTCTCACTCCAAACAATTGTCTGAACGCTCCCAGTTATGACCTGTTTATCCAAGGAGTTGTGACTTGTATTTCGGCGATTCACAATAAGAATTGTTTAACCGTTTCAATTAAAACAAACTTTAAACTTAATTACAATTGAAATTAGGCTACGGCGAAAACAGAAATGAATTTTGTTCTGTGACTCGTTCTACGATGACTTCTTAGAAATTTTGTCTGTTACAATTTGGAAGATAAGTTTTAAAATTACTTTTGTGGCAATTCTAACACACATTATTTTTAATTAATTTTGTTCAACGTGACCAAAGCCACATTAAACATACAAGCAACTGCTGGCACGCCACTGAAAGGAGGACAGCGGAATACACATACAATCACGTCCTGATGTTTCTCCACTAGAAGATGCTGCATCCGCAACTTACACGGATGAGACACAAAGAATTTTGTATGAATGTGTGTGTCGGTGTAATTTGTATATATACTTCGGAATTATTTGAATAAATCAGATTAGAAGCCCACTTGGGTCTTCGGATCATTGTTTGATTAGGAGTAGTGTGTCCGTGTCGCGCTCTTCCCGGCTGTCAAACATGACAGGCTGGCGCAGAGTGTGGCATTATAAGTCAGCGGAT
>NJDD01005959.1:107671-118824 GCA_002245505.1 Calephelis nemesis | reverse complement strand
AAAATACGCAATACATTTTTTATAAAATGTAAATTTAACATCGCTAGTTTTACTACCTCGTAATAAATTGCACAAAGTTGAACAAACCATTTTGGAAAAGACGTAAATTAATAAAAAACAATTTAGTGGGGAAGTTCGGTGATAAATGACATTGTATATCATTTACTGCTGTCAGATGCAAGTACGTTTTTGTGTATCGTTCTGTATTCGGCACTCGGGTCCTCGATATAAGATAAATCGAACTCTATTAAAACTCCTGGATGTGCTTTATGGGAAGCTGGAATATTTTACACTCCCCAATGTCGACACTTGGTTTTGCATCTTAAATACATATTACGCACCCGTATTTAAGTTTGATTAATTACTTTGACCGCCACATTGGTCAAGCGGTTAGCGTACATGCCTATCCCCACTAACAGTGAGGCTCGAGTTCGATTTCCGACGATGAGAGACTTTTATGTGATCGAGTTTATTTTGATGTTTAAGTATTTCTACGTATTGGTATATCTAGCACTCATAACTCAAACATATAATTTGCTTACTTTGTGGTTAGAATAAATATTTGTAATTTATTTTATTTTTATTTTGTATTTTTTATTATTTTTGCCTGTATCCCTGAAGAGGTAGCGCCCACGACTAGCCGGAAAGATTAAGTCTCATCTAACGTGATAGGTCGTAGATGGTATTTTAAAAAAACGAAACTAACGGACAGACAGAAAATCTTCTAATGATTTAAGGACAGTAAAACTGCAAAAACTAGCTTCCATTCAAAAAGTAAGACATCTACATACACAAAAGTTAAGTGTTTTTCTCGACTTCCCGGGTAATTATCAGATTCAGACTTGGTGGCAATATTTTAAAATCGATTCAAAAATGACGGTGAAATCGATTGACAGAACTAAAAGTATAGGAGTCGAACGTATAACTTTTTTATATGTGAGAATTCAGCAAAGCACACGGGTGTGTTTGTGGTAAGATCCACCTGAATTATGGCCTCCTTTTCACAAGATGTCTATAAATTACATGATTTATGTGGAATGACAAGACGGATACACCTAGTCACCTATACTTGTGTAATGTTTTCATTGTACTGAAATTTACTTCCAAAAAGTATATTTACACCCATATCCCCGAAGATTTTGGAAGAGACACAACCACCTATGACCACCTATGCCCACCTACGACTAACCGAAGACACTTAAGGCCCCATACTTAGTCAGCAAGAAGAGCCAATCACCGCGCTCCCCCGTTCCATGATTACTATGAACAATGGCGCTCTAAAGTAAACGTCTTAAGCGACAAATCACTATTTCTGACACTATAAAATTAATTTGAAAAAAAAGTATAAAAACTGAAACACTTATCATTTAGGTATATTACTTATCTATGTTTATGTTAAATCTGGTCTCAATATTTTTATAATTGAAGTAGACAGTTGGGTTTTGCTTTCAAAAAGGGTTAACTTTTTGTTTTTTTTTTTGCAGCAAAGTGAAATGTATCATGTTTTCGAAACACTAGTCTTATAAAGCATATTAATGTTAATCTTGTGTATTTTTGTCCCCAAGATCCATGATTGCTTTGTATGAAAAAAACATAGTGCTGACGTATTTTAGCGTATATGGCCCCTTAAATCCCATAACGTGATAAGTGGTATGCCTATCGCCAACCGAGCACATATCCAATCCCGGCAACGTTTACTCTCCCAAAGTTTTATAACTTGTACAGATTATAAATAAAAATGGTAGATACAATAATCCGTGTGGTTGTCAAATGACATTAATGGCGGACACCTCCACAGCTTGAGCCACCCTCGCTAATGAACCCACGCAACTTTGTTAACTGATCGATCGGCGACTATTAAACTAGCAGAAAGTTACTTTGTTCGGTTTAAACAAGAATTAATGGATACGGATCGTACAATGGAGACGGCCACTTGTGTTGTGGACGTAGATATCTGTGTCTGGATTTGGATATTTTTAATAATCGTATAGTAATAAACTATGTAGTTGAATTACTAGAATAAGTTATTCTAAGTGTATAAGATATTGATTTATTTGATGCGTATTTTTTCTTTTTTTGTGCTAAAAAGTGATAAAAAGTTAGCTTAAAAGAAACGAAAGTTATGGCCTTCATAAATGTGAATTGTATGTATAATGATGAACTCATTTAGTAGGTACTCAGAACTGTGTATGTACAGGACATAACTACCCACGTTAACGGGTAAGAAAAGAATTATCAATTTCACCACGGGTTTTGAATCCTTAGTAGCTTAAATAGTTAGAGCATTCGTCGACTTGAGACGAAATCCTGTCGGGGGCGAAATTTTTTTTTGCTTTAAAATTTGCAGTTATTTAATGTACCTAATCCATTAAGACAATTTTTATTAACTTTGTCCTATGGTGTAGGTACATGTTTTTATTAGTCTATAATATTTAATACTAAATGTTGCCCGTGGCTACAATCGCCTTTTAGTCTGTTTTTTTTTTATATGGGAGGTCAGAGAACAAGAAGCAAGCACACACAGCCCAGTAGTTAATTATTTCTAAATGAACCATCAAAATCTGTGCGGTATTGGCTAAATAATTTACAAAGAAAATGAGAAGAAAAAACATGCAGTCGAATCGACAACCTCTTTTTTGGAGATGGTTAAAATATGAAACAATAAAATTCAAAAATTATACTATCTAAAAAAGTTTGAAACACAGACGTTTATAAAATCCTAAATCCAATCCCGGGCACGATATTTTTATTAAAAAATGAAAATTAATTGAAAATGTACATTTTCCAATTTTTTTGTTGGGATTGTGATCGAACCCGAGACGTCAAGAAGTCAAGCCTGACGCCGGACCGCTTGACCACAGAGGCGATTGGTCTTCAGTTTTTAGAATAATATGCCTTCGATATAATTGATCGACTCGAGAATCACATAATCTATATATATAAAAGAAAGTGGCGTTAGTTACACTGTTTATAACTCAAGAACGGCTGAACCGATTAGGCTGTAAATTGGTGGGGAGGTAGCTTAGAACCGGAAGAAGGACATAGGATACTTTTTATTCTGTTCAATTGTGAGGAAACTGGGAAAAACAACATTTTAATTTTTCCCAAACAAACTGAATGGGCAGAACGAAGTTCGCGGGAACAGCTAGTAGGTCATATAAATATTACATTTTTTTTAAATAGTCTAACACCTCAAAATTGACCTTTTAGAATAGTATGCCTTCATAAATTGGTCGACACGGGAGTCGCGTCCTAAGCGTTAAATTGGCATATCCTGGAGACCTCGAACATATCTTCACCAATTAGAAATGACTAATGCAAATACATTTAAATTAAATCACAAACTAAATGAGCTAAAATAATACTCCCGGTAACCGCTGAGTGCTTTACTATGTCACCATTTATCATCTCACTACTACATAAATATTAAGACGGATAGTCTTCCCTCTCATTCGCACGGAAATATCCCGCTCTAACATTATCTATTTGACGGTTCCGCAAAGGGGAGCTTTTTTCGATAGAAATGTAGTACAGGAGTTCGTAAATCATTTGTTATCTGTTGACCAGAACAAAAAATACCGGAAATACTAAATCGATTTTAAGCAATCTTTATTTACCCTAAAAGTGTATTGATTTTGATTAGACTAAAAAAATAATAGATTAAAAATATATTGACTACTTATACATAACATAAAATTATAATAGGGTTCAAAAGAGGTACTATTAAAATCAAAAAAGTAATGTTTCACAGCTACACACTCACTCTCACTCATACAAAACTTAGTCACTCAATCAGACATACACAACACACACACACACACACACACACACACNNNNACTTACTCACTCGCTTACACACAACATACACTCACAGACACATTATTTACTCACTCACTCAATGAAACACATACTGCCTCACTCACTCACACAAAGACACACACACGCAAACACACACACACACGCACGCACACATCACACTTATAACACCCTCTTCTTCCGTCAAGGGTAAAATTAAAGCACTTGATGCCTCCAACTTTTGCAGTAGAGAAAATGCTTACCATAGTTTGAAACGTGTATGAAAACGAAGGCGACAGTTAGTCTTAGATAAACAACATATTTTAAAACAACACCCTCCTGGAGTAGACTTGGCCGCATCTATCGCTCGTTGGGGATAGACTGCGTGTCTCGCGATAAGTCTAACAGCAAAGCAATTTAAAAATAACAAATGGCTCGTTTAACGTCTAAATGTCCCTTATCTGCAGAAAGCGGAATAGATAATGAGAATTTATGCTCTAAACTGTTCTAATATTTATTGATAACCAAACCGAACGAAGACATTTTTCATAAGAGCATTATTTTTTAATAGGTAATAACCAAGCTAAACGCTAAACGAAACGCTAGTCTCCTGTTAGTGATGATAGGGTCAAAGATGGTGATAGACAAGAAGCCTACTATTGCTTTAAAAAGATCTAAGACATTCTTTCCTCGAAGAAACACTGCTCTAAGAAGACAGTCATCCTTAGCGCTCATGATGAAAGAAGTGTTGAACCTTATTCTTATTCCTAGTACATGGAATATCTCCTAAGTAAGGATGAAACATTGAAAAACTTCAACAAATCCCACAGTTTTCGAATCTTTAGCAAACACACGTACTAACGTACAAAACTTTTTCGTTATATGTACCATTGAGATAATTGATTGCTAGATGTGGGTACAGTTTTGTCATATATTTGATATTTTCCATCGTCGGCGCTTGGTAAAACTTCCAAATATTCATATTTTTAAATGAAGAAACACTTGTACTGTTTTACGTATCACTTATATTTTATTATTTTATGAATAGCCTACCGGTTTCGCTTTTTAAAGCATCATCAGGGCTAGAACTTAATTTGAAAATATGAACAGTTTTGTCATTTACATTAAGAGCTGAGGCCTTACCATGAGCTTTTGGCTTGTCAAGTTTACTATACTTCCTGTTGTCTCTGTAAATTATTTCTATGTAAATTAACTTTGAACAGCGCCTCTATCAGTAACTAAGAGAAACACATTTTTAGACCAAAAATGTCATAGATTTCGACAAGTAACTTACCAAACGTAATCTACACAAACGGTAAAGGCTTATTTATGAAAGAGTATGCTAGCAAGCGGTTCACCTGAAACTGTAGTCAAGGTTGCCCAAGAACAGCTGCAACACCAGAGGTTTCCCAGCAAAGAACTTGGGTTTTCAACCGAAATTAATGATATGATAATGGCAAAGCACGGTTGAAATAAGGTGAGTTAGATTGTCACGTAATATCGAATGTGGGCATTAGTATTCCTTCCCGCCGAATGTGATTGTTATCTTTTGGTGTGTTCTACTGGGGTCTACAAAAAGTTGATACGCTGACGGCCTTATGATTAGCTACGTAAGCTATACGTTGTACAAATACTAAGCGACGAGTCACAGATCCTCTTGCAATTCAAATTTAAGATGATGTGGTTCCATCCAAAGCAAAATAATAGATTCGCAGGCTAAACACTCTGCGGTCTCAGATTATTTGGAAGATGAACATGCTTGGGGATAGAGATTTCAATCTCCCACTGCAATTTGTAATGTGATTTGTTGTTGTTGTTTAAGTTAAAATCAGATTGTAATTTGTATTTTTAAGCTAGATTATATTGTAAATATTATTATTGAAAAAAGATAAGCCCGCTGAGTTTCTTTCGCCCTATCTTCTCAGTGTGAGGCCGCGATTCCGATCCGGTGGTAGTTTAAAAAAATGTCGACGCGCAAAAAAACCATTTGTATGGTTCATGTGAATAAAGAATATTCTGATTCTGATTCTGCTACTTCGCTAGCCATCGAATTACGTTCGCGTTCTACAAATCATTTTTTAATTGTGTGTTAATAAAGCAATCCGGTTATTGTATCTACCATTTTTATTTGTAGCTAGCTGCCCCGGCGAATGTTTCGTTCGTTCAGATTGTATTGTAAAAATTAAAATGTTTTTTTTTCAGTTTCCTAATAGTCGAACGGGATAAAAAAGTATACTATGTCAATCTTCTGGTTCTAAACTACCTCCGTATCAGTTTAACAGACATATCATTCACATCGATTCAGCTGTTATTGAGTTACAAATAGCGTAAGTCACGACTATCTTTTACATATATATCTACACAGATAATAAAACTTTGGAAGAGTTAACGTTGCCCGGGATTGAATATGCCAACCTGGTGTTGGCGATAAATTAGTTACTTATAATATTGTGGGACTTAGTGCCTTCGGCTTATCTAGGGTGCCTTGGTTGAGCTTATTTCTACCTCTTCAGGAATATGGGGGTGATGATATTTTTTAATATAGCAATCAAGATTTTCTTGTGAAAAGAGACAACTGTGGTAAATAGATATCATAGATGCTACTATACCAGGCATTGGGTATATGACTAATTCTACATAAATGATCCGGAACAACACGAGCTATAAAGGTAACTTGTATTTTTTACAAGAAGTGGTCTATAATGGAAGCATAGTAAACCAAAACTAAATACCTTCCAGGTAAAATTCAAAATTACTTACTCCTATCTATCAAAATATAAAAAAAGCGTTTATTGAGAAGCTTTTTTATGTTAACCAAATTAGTTCTAAAATAATACATAATTTGCGAAGAAGTTTTTAAAAACCTGATATTAATCGTTATCCAAATAAATACGTTACTTGTCACAAATATTTAACTTAAATTAAAATTCCCCTTTTACATCTTTCGATCTAAATGAATATTTTATAAGATATTGCAGTTTTAAAATAACATCACATCAAAACAATGATCGAGTATTGCGCGCACAACGTGCAAAGCTGGCGGGCAATCATAAGGGGAAAGTCGGTATAATGTTTAAAAATAAAAATAAGTCCCCATTTCGCGTAGTCATCGTATCACCAATTTAGTTAGGATAGACCATAGTTTTCTATTCAAACTCTCAGTAGCTGTTAATGTCAAGTGAAACGAAGTTCGCCGGGTCGGTTAGTAATATATACTAATATAGACTGTACAACACATCAGGGACATTTCTTACCTTTACTAAAAACTATATCCATGAAATTTTAACGTAAACGGCACTCTTTCTTCTACGTTATAGCCTTAAGGGACTAATTTAAAGCAGGTTTTGTTTTAGTTCTCGACTAAGTTGTAATTTATTAACCTACTCTCAAAAGAAGGAGGTTTTCAATTCGACTGTGCGTTTTTTATGTTTGTTATACTGATACTACGGCTAACAATAGAAGGTCTTAGATTTAGATGTGATCTATGTGTGTAAATGAAAATAAAAAAATTAAGCCCGTTTTCCTTGGTCACGGCATCACGCGAGAATGGCTGGACCGATTTCACGAATTCTTTTTTTGTTGTATTTGTTATTATTAGGAGAAGGTTCTTACGGATAAAATACTAAGAAAATCTCTCAGAAATATTGAAAAATATACATTTAATTTTGCATATTTTAAAAAACGCGCGTAACGATTGTCAATGTCATTCACAGCAATAGACTATAGCACAGATTAGATATTAGTAGGACTATATTGAAAGAACATTGTTTGTTCGGAAACGTGGTTACTTAATTAAGTTCGAGCATCATTTGTTCGGAAACGTACTAACTTTTTATTTTTTCCCATACAAACTGAGCGGGCGGTAAGAAGTTCGCCGGGACAGCTAGTTATATATAATTTTGATTAAGAACCGACAAGTTATTTTTAGTTACATTTTTTTTTAAATACTGAAGTACTTGAAGTAATGACATCTATTCCTTCAACAAGGTATACATTTTATTTTTTTGATTTTGTAACTGATGCTCATACGATCTAACTGTGTTTGTATCAAGTATTTTTTTATTTTTCCGGGATTGGATATAAGCCCGGTTGGCGATAAAGCTTGCTACCTATCACACTGTGGGTTACTGTCTTCGGCTAGTCGTGGATGCCCTGGTTGTACCTCGTCCGTCTTCTTCGGGATTATGGAAATGAAGATACTTTTTTTTAAAATAAGATTTTCAAATATTACTATCATTTATTTTATGTTCGCTTAGTTTCAAAAATATTTTAGATTAAACAGCACCTAAATTCAATATTTTTAATCACATACTATAACAGCATATATATTTCAAATATTTTTATTAATTGAAAACTGAAAGTCCCAATAAGAATAAGCTTTTTTTCTTCCCTCGTTAGTAAACTCTGCAGTACTTTGTTGACGTCTGTCGTAGGGAGTCTCCAGCGATTCGAGTGTTGCAACCCTTACAACAACTCCCCAAAATGAGGGAAGCTTTTATTTTTAACTACATAAAAGTCACAATCAAAAGTAACACAAGATTTCGTAGGCACGTTTTTTTATCCAACATGTAGCAATATTACTCAAAGTGAATTTGTATCTTAAAGAAACTGTTTAGGGTTCGTTGTGCCTTGATTATGTGTTCTTTATGTAAAAATATACAACTCGTACTGGTAACGAGAGCTCGACTTTCTTGTCCCAACTGCTTGAGAATTGAAATAAATACTTTTAATACGGGACAAAAGGTTCAGATTATTAAGATTTCGCAAAGGATTTGTTTCTTTTATAACAAAATTAAAGAATTTGCTTTGGTTTTTACAGTTCCTGGGCGTAATTACAAAGAAGTAGTAAGTAACGAAAAAGTTAAAATTACGCTGACAAATTTGTTGTACAGATTATTAACATTACTATTTCTGAAACATTTTGAAAAAAGGGGTATTAATACAACAGACGTTTTTTTAGCATTAAAAGGCAAACAAGCAGACTGATTTGATGATGCCATAAAAATGAGTTAGCTTGTTTATTTAGCTTGTTTAATTATAAATTTAAGTATCTTCAAGTCCGTACTCGCAGAGGTGAAAAGTGGAAAACCCACGACACTCACGATAAGCCGAAGCCTACAAATTAATATTTTGTTACGCAATTTATAGGTAAACTAAAGAAAAAATAACGGACAATGCAATTTTTTGACAAATTTAAAAAAACAATACTTTCAATTCTATTTCGCGATCCAGGACCCCGATATTTTATGAAAGCAATGCCAACACTAGACTAAAGAGGCAAAGAGAGGTACAAATACTACAGAGGTAACTTAATTTAGCTATCGTAGCTGGTTTACTTTTTAAATATCTCCTTTAGTCAGCTCAGACTTCGATACAAGCCTCCAATCACAATAGCGCTGAATCCCAAAATAAAAGGGCAGGTGTGTAGGTCGTGGTTATTTATTACCAAAATAAACGCTATCTGATCACCGGTGTGTATCCCTTTGAGTTTGAACCGTGATTGCTTTTAGTATAGCACCTGTAGGGTTACTCTTGAATCTCGATTTCATGTAAATTGGAAATGTGAATCGGACATGTCGTTTTAGATACACATATTTTTTTATGATATTGGAAGGCAAACAAGCAGATGGATTCACGCCGCCTAGAGTGGTATCGGTGCGTCGCCAATCTGAGGCCTGGATCTTAGGTCTAAAGCAAAAGTAAGTTTACCGGCTACATTACCCTCCGAACCGAAACACGTCAAAGGCAAGCATTGACGTTATTGCAGCAGGAATACCTAAGGCGGTGGTACCAAACCGGACGAGTCGCTGCGAAACTCTACCACCTAGTACACAAAGTACAGTACTAGCGGAATATTAACATTTGGTCGATAACAAACAATAAATTATTTTTTTTGGGTCCGAATTGAATTATTTTGTTTGGAACCAAAAGTCAATAATCCGTCAGTACGGTATTTATGAGTACCTAATATGTCAAATCCGATTTCAATTTCCAATTTGCATGAAATCGAGTTTCAAAAGTAAACCTACTAATTTCATGAGTTAAAAATATGTTTCATAAACCGTCTTCAACATTGAGAATCTTAAATCGGTTAATTTAAAAACACAGGGTTGATGAACAATAGTTTATACAATGAGAAGTATTTACGCCTTTGCACATGAAGAGGTAGGTAGAGGTACAACCAGGACACCAACTATTACAAAAATCTTTAGTCCCACAATGTGATAGTGTTATAGTATGAAAAGTCACTGGGTTAAAATAAGTGGACCACTGCAGGTAAAGAACTGATAATCGCTTTATCCATTCCTGACACCAAAATGACAATGTCATATTCTGACGCGGTGGATGACTCTACACTTGTACGTGGAGTCTACCGGACTGGCACATTTTACCTGCCACTTCGGCCACCGGTCTATAACATCTTTCATGTTTAGGCCACAGTAGGTTCTTATTATTTAGACTACCTCATCGATGAGGGTTGAGCGTACACGCCAAAGTCAAACAACCAGCCGTGAGGCTCGAGTTTGGTGCCCGACGTGGGCAAGTATTTGTGTAATGAACACCCATGATTATTTTGTTGTACATATTTAGGTATAATTGTATTATATTTTATATTTATTTTTATAGTTAGCAACTCTATTGCATAACTACTACAACATACAACACTATAAAATGAATTTATGCTTAGAAATCAAAAATATTGTTTTACAGTTTAAGTTTTAGCCCTGACGATGCTGTTCTGATCGAAAGCGGTAGACTATAAAATAAAAAATTAGAAGTACATGTTTTTCTTAATTTAAAAATATGAATATACTTATTTTTATTATTATTGTTAATAGGTGTTCTATTTAACTCAAGCTTATAATTTGCTTACTTTGGTTTAAGATCAATTTGTGTTAGTCATCAAGCCGATACATTATTTTATTTATATCTGATGTCTGACCCTGTGTTGATCGAAAGGATAAGCAGTAGTCGACATGACAGATTTGTAAATTACACACTGTATATAATCACTCTGGCAACACGCACATAATTTTTTTGTCTTCAAAATCTGACTTATTTTTGACAGGAAAATTTCACATAATTGGTTAAACGCAACGATAACATATTTCAAATTGAACTTCATTAAGTTTAAAAAAGGCTAAATGCGAGTTGGACATGGCTATAAAAGGTTCCCTGCTAATTAACTTAGCGCTAGGCGAGATAATATTTTGAGATAATTATCAGGATATGGCATTGGCAATCATGGCAAAATTTTAAGTTCCATGTTAATCCGGGCTCCTTTGCAGAATAGACCATCTGCCAGGCAGCTCATAAAAGCCGAGCGTAGGCTTACCGTCACTTACACCGTGACATCT
>NJDD01005959.1:88495-107652 GCA_002245505.1 Calephelis nemesis | reverse complement strand
GAAATTGTTAAACGCAACGATAACATATTTCAAATTGAACTTCATTAAGTTTAAAAAAAGGCTAAATGCGAGTTGGACATGGCTATAAAAGGTTCCCTGCTAATTAAATTAGCGTTAGGCGAGATAATATTTTGAGATAATTATCAGGATATGGCATTGGCAATCATGGCAAAATTTTCAGTTCCATGTTAATCCGGGCTCCTTTGCAGAATAGACCATCTGCCAGGCAGCTCATAAAAGCCGAGCGTAGGCTTACCGTCACTTACACCGTGACATCTGGAGAGGTGGTAGAGTTTTGCAGCGGTTGGGTACCACCGCCTTGCCTATTCCTGCCGCCGTACCCTCAGTGCTTGCCGTTGACTTGTTCCGATTCTGAGGATAAAGTAACCAGTAACCTTACTTTTGCTCGAGGCCTAACATCCCTTGGCTCAAGCTGTCAACCTACCGTTACCACCTTTGGTTTTTCTAGGCGATATCAATTTCTTACCGTCAGGAAATCCGTCTACTCGTTTGCCTTCCAATATTATAAAAATAAAATAGATTTGACGTCTTGCCTGACAGCTCGTAAGAGACAAGTGAATGGTTCATTACCAATAAGACCACTGGTGGTAGAGTGCTGTGTAGCAACTTACTCAAGCAGGGATCCATCACCTTACATATTTCTGTTGCCATAACGCCTGTGTAAAGTTCAGGTCTAGATCTTTGGGTAGCCAGTAGACTTACACAATAATCCAAACACCCTGGCTACAATATAGCTATACACCTATAACGTTTATGGTGTCTAGAGACCACGGTTATCTCTTATCATAAGAGGAGACGCGTAAGCTCACTTTTGCCATTTAAAGATGTATGAAGAGAAATTAAAAGGCACATTTATTTTTTATTTTTGTCTAAAAATCATGAAGCGTTTCAGAGAACAAGCACTAAATTTCAACTACGTAATGCTAATAGTTTTGAAATTAAATGGGATGTGATTTACGGACGAACGGGTATTCAAGTCTATACATACATACATATCTTCCAAGTCCCTTACGGGGTAGGCAGAGAGTATCGAGTGCCAGACCTCACGATCCTGACAAACCTGTCTGGCTTCTTCACTTTCATTACCCTTTTCATACAAACACGCCGGTTTCAGTGACTCTTGACACCACCCTCGAATAATATTCGAGTTACCTGATCATGGAATATCAACATTGGTCTCCCCGGATACCTACGGATACATCCATCCAACTTCGCATTGTATATCTGCTTTGTCAATCTTTCATCATGACCGAACCAACGGACCATGCCCTTTCTCATTTTTACACGCTTTTTATTAGCTTCACTTGTATGTTTGTATGTATGTATGTTTGTATGTATGTATGTAACTCACACCCGTTTTTCTCCCACTTCCCGCGAACCGATTTCATTCAAACTTTGTACACTTATTAAGAACTGGTGCCAATAGAGTAATATAGTAAGTTTATCCCATTACCCTAATCAGGAGCGCCAGGATTTAACAATTTCCTTACGTATCCTCTACGTAAGGGCTAACAGCTTATGACTGTTATAACATTCTGTTACTGTTAGTTCGTTCGTTAGCATTTTATAGTTTTTAGTTTGATGTGCTTGAAAAGCGTGTTTTTTAGTTTTTTTAAACTATATTTTATTACACCACGGTCTATACGGTTTCCGTTTTCGGCCATTTGGTTGCGGATCCCTAAAATGGACTCGAAATGCAACGCATCATCTTACGGCGGCAGTTTTGGCGGCGCCCGCATGAGAACTCGGAGTCGTATCTAATTATTGCCAGGATCATAAAGAATAGGGGCTATTGTGTTTGTGCTCGCGGCCATTTTATACATTAGTCTAACCGGTTGCTCGGACGATTTGCGTGAGAAGAGTTCTTTATGTAAGTACATATAGACTACGTCCGCAGCTTCGCCCGTGCAAAATTAAAACGAACTTTTACCTCCAATGCATGGTGGATCATACAATATGTGTGTGTGTGAGAGAGAGGGGAGGAGAGATAGTATGGGTGTGTGTCTGTCTGTACCATCATAACTCTTGAAGGAATAGACTGATTTCGATGCGATTTTTTTTATTTGAAAGCTGACATGATCGAGATGATTCCTGGCTAAATTACCTCTAGGGCCTATCGGGGGTTCATTGAAGGTTTTGAAAGAGATTATGTGCAAGGATTTTTATGTATCATAACCGATTTGTCCGTCATTTCTAATCTGATTTAAGAAATATATTTAAAAGAACGCACTTTCGTAGTGACCCTTTGCTACCAACTCTGGATCTGCATTATGAAAACTCAGAACAGTTGAGCAAATATTTGATTTTGTGTACTTATACTTGTATTTATTGAATCGGAGTCGGGTTTTTAGCAGTTTTACTTAAATTATTATAAATACTTTTATAATAATTTAAGTAAATTTTTATTTTAAGAAAAAAACCTTTTTTTTAACGATTTTAAGAAAAAAACTTTAAACCAACCAAGAATAATTGGTTAATAATTAATCATAATGATAATACATAAATTTTAATTCCTAACTTGCAGTATTTAGTTACTAGCTAACCCTAGCGAAATAATGCAAATATATTGTCTATAAAATCAGAATACAAAATATTTAGGTACATTCGGTATATTCAACTGATAAACAAATTCTTCAGGTTTAGAATTGCCACGCTGGAGTACGAATAGCGATAACCACTTGTGAAATACAGAACAATTATATAAACATATTTTTTGTAAATTTACATCGAAATGTTTTTGTTTTTTGAAGTTTGCTCGTCATAAGTGATGTTTGTTATTGTTAAATTGAAATAACAAAACCGTTTTTTTTTATTTTGTATAATATAGTGATCTGTGATATCGAAATTTACAAATACTGTGATATCAAAATTTACTGTAAAAAGTATTTATAAATTTCGTAGGTACGCATTTTTTTAACTTTTGTATACGTACCCGTTTGGCGATAGGCTTGTCACCTATCACATTTTGGGACTTAAGTATCCCTCCTCTCCTCTCCAAAGACCTCTTTGGAGATATGGCCGTAAAGACCCTCTAGGTCTTTCAGGTTAGGTATTTAGTTTAAAATGAATTCAACGAATCCTCTAAAATAATTTATTGTTTACTAGTAACTGAATGTCAATTATGTATTCACTAGTTTTTGTTTATAAGAGTACCTAAAATAACAAAACCGATTTCAAATTCCAATATTGCACGATTCGATGTTCAAGAGTAGCCCTACTGATAAGGTGGTGGCACTCCTCGTAGAAGTAGTTATGTTTACAATTATATTGTTGATTCTGACAGTCTGACTTCTTCCAACTTGACTGTCCACTTGCCGTTATTGATAAACAGGTTTCACAGTAAATATTCATAAAAGGCACTGAGAGTTTGTACCTACTTGTTCTTGTCAACTTATATTTTTATGGCTTTCAACAGAAATAGGCAAAGCCTATTAAACACTTCGCCTATAGGTAAAGGTACGATCAACCTGTATTTGGAAAGTTAAGACATTGAATTAAAGTTAGGCCAATTTAACAGATCACATTTGACATACGTCAATCTTAGTAAATATATTCTATTAACATAAGTACAGTAGGTAGTACTATTTAAATTTGAGCTTCGGCTTTACACTTTTTACTCTTTTTACCCTTTACACTTTTATTTTTAAATTGACTTACCTAATCTAAATTTAAGCGAAATTATTAATTATGTCATAATAACTCTTAAGATATCTTTAAAATACATTCGGATTTCTAAAGCTTGATGAATATAGTCGAAGCGCATAATTTAAAGTACTACATAATGTGAATTACATTATGTTGACATTATCACAAACTAGCTGTTGTCTGCGGCTTCACGCGTGTTTTCACAAGAACCCGTATTGCGATCGAAATTAAAAGTAGCCTATATGTTAATCCAGGTCATAATCTATCTATGTTCCAATTTTCGTTGACGTTGACAAATCCGAGTGCGAAAGAGTAACAAACATCCATACATACATACTCTCATACTTTCGCATTTATAATATTTATAGAATAATGCGTTACATTTTAAAATTAAAAGTTTAAGCAAATGTACCTACAAGCTTTGTATAAGAACATAAAATTTTTACTAAGTCATAGGGTCGAATTAGGATAAAGTGTCAAATGTGATCTGTTAAATGGACCCAACTTTAGGAATGTCATTAGGTTATCCTGCCCTTCGAACTTGGTAAGAAGAGGCAAGTAAAGGACTAACCCATGCAAGTTGTTACAAATCAAGATCCTAATGACATTAGGTAAATACATAATAAGTCAGTTTCTTTACGCCCGTATCCCGAAATGGGCAGGCAGATGTACAACCAGTTCATCTTCGGATAGTTGAAGATACTAAGTCTCACATTATAATAGGAAGCAAATCTATCACCAACTTGCACATATCTAATCTTGGAAATTATATTTTTTAGAAAATTGATAAAACACATTTTCTGTTTTTGTCCGATCCGGAAATCAAACCTGGGACCTCATGAGCTCAAGTCCAACATCGGACGGCCAAAAGCCAACAAGTCTTTGTTGAGCCAGAGGTGGCCACAGAGACTTTACTAAGTGTAACTACTCGTAATAGCATTTCTGATATCTTTGACTTTATTTAAAATCTCTTCAATTTGTGACAAGTGACATGACCAGAAGGCTGACACTATTTCGGTCTACGTTTTTAATTATGCCTTAGCACAGTGTGACAAATGGGGTCAGAACAATTTTTACAGATGGAATTTGTAACCTAGTTTTCAAGCTTCAAGCTTCATAAACTTCTATTTTAAATTCTACGCCGAAAGATTACTCAAACTGGGCTTCACAAAGCGCTAAGGGTTGGACAATTCATCAGTCAGGGCTTCCAACTGTATATTTTTAAAACACCTGAAACTACTTTTTTTTTTGTTGGTCCGGGCTACTTTGCAGAATAGACCATCTGCTTTTCTTGCCAGGTAGCTCGTAAAAGAGAGCATAGGCTCATCATCACTAACACCGTGCCATCTGAATAGGTGGTAGAGTTTCACAGCGACTCGCCCGGATTTGTCCCACCGCCTTACCTATTCCTGCCGTCATAACGTCATGACGTGTTCCGGTTCGGAGGGTAAGGTAGCCGATAAACTTACTTTTGCTCGAGGCCTAACATCTTGACTTCAGGTTGGCAACGCACCATTACCATCTTTGGTGTCTCTAGGCGGCGTGAATTTCTTACCATCAAGAAATCCGTCTGCTTGTTTGCCTTCCTATAATATATATATAAAAAAAATAGTTCGTCTGGTATGTATTGTTCACTGTCTTCGGTATCATACCAATGTGGTTAACCTACGACGTATATGGTGTCTATAGGCCAAGAGAGCTGTATGCTTGTTCATTATCTTATCAAATAAAAATAAATTCTTGAATCAAGTAGTCTTTTTTTGGTTGGTATATAGCAGTTGGGTATTTATCGGTTACTGTCTTCGTTCACATACCACGTACATTGGTTAAACATTAATCGTAGTCCAGTTTAATTATCGAACCCAACACCCTCTGCCCGGTACTCGTAAACGCGATTAACCAATCAATTTGTCATGGAGCTTAGCACTGACAAACCATTCACTATTTGTACTGAATTGGTAGCAGCGAGGGAACAGATCGAAACGTTTATTTGCTGCTCAAATGGCAAGAATCAGAACGTACCCAATTTCGGTCTCTCGTGAGATCAAGTTTAGTTAAGGACTAAAACTAAAAATTTAAAATAAATCTGAATTTAATACCTTCTTTATCCCGACCAACATTTTTTTTATTAGAAAATTGGATAAATCCAATTTTCTTTTTGTTGGCCGACCCGGGATTCGAACCCGAGACCTCATGCAGTAAAGTCCAACACCCGGACCGCTCGACCACATAGGCTTATGTAGATACTAGTTTACTGTTTACGATTAAACACGGATATTTACTTTTACACTAAACTAAAAACTATGTACAGTGCAGTGTTTAAAAACTCTAAACGCGATTATAGGATTTTAAAAAAAATACACAAACAAATTTTATTACAGACTTTTGTCGTTATTGTTTTGCAAAGGACAATGCAAACTCAAATTATCTTCATTTCTCTGTACGTTTAAGATCCAGTTACATTTCAATTAGCATATCTAATTTATCGGCTATGTTACTTTAACCGAAACACGACGATATGAAGACAATCCGCACCATTCGACGCTGCCATTTGCTTTGACAGTACGCACTAGACAAATAACAAAAATTACAAGATTTTTCCCCTAAGTTGAACGATTCCAAAAAGCAATATTCTCCACGTCTCAGACGTTCTCGTAGCTTCCGCAGCTATCTGCTAAAGTCAACGAAATCCAGTTGTCAAGTTCAGAGTCTAGAGCAAATGTTTGTGTTTCTGTATTTCCATTTCCCCAAACCGTTAACAAGGTGTCTAATTCAATAAAATAACAATCTGCACCGCTACGTGAAGGATAGAAAATATTTGACGTCTTACGATACTCGTGTCGTTCGAGACGTGAACTGTGTCCATTACACCAGAGTGATACATAATTGTCGTGCATTTTTTTTAACAACTGGCTTAAAAAAGGAAGAAAAGTATCATATCCCCAAGGAGTAGGCAGACTTTTGCTGCGCTTAAATTACCTTTGTTATCCTTGCTCCTTTTGGAAGAGAGGTGTCAAGATAAAAGGTATCATTTTTGGCCTTTCTTTGTGTGGTGTTTTCTGCTGAATACAAACCACAGCCGTCTTGATATTTAAAAAGTACATATCCTATTGTGATTCCTTATTACTTGGCGTCACTGTTGAATGGCGTTTAACTTTGTGACTTTGTGGGAAAATAAAATTAAAGTCATAAAAAATGTTATGAAGAAGAAAAAAGTTAGTTTATCCGAACATTAGAAAACTTATTGAAAATATAAATTTTCCATAAAATATGTCAGTTGACTAACATTCGAATCCAATATTCTTAGTTAATTTAGAGCAAACTCGATAAGTCAACTAATCAATATTGACTATTTTTTTATTTATGTTTTCGTTTATTATCTGAAGGTATTTTTAGTCTCACATTGTAATAGATAGTAAAACTATCGCCAACCGGACATTCATTCCAATTTCAACTATCAACGCATAAATAACATCTATCATACCACTAGGAATACCAACGGCTTCTTTCATATCTCATACCATATTTTTTCTTGACTAATTTCAATTATTCCTTAAATTAACTTTACCGCGTCATATAAAGATCGTTTGTAGGTCAAGAATTTTATACATATTTCAAATTCCCAAGTAGTCCTTACTTAGAAAATTGTAGTCCTTACTTTATTAGAAAATTAAAAAAAAACAATGTTGAGTTACCTCAACCGTGAATTGAACTGATTGTAGTCAAACGTCAGCATCAAAGCACTACACCACAGAGGCGAAGTATCAATCACTTTCATAAAATAATCTCAACTGACGAGTGTACAATGGAAACAGTGCCTCGGTATTCGTAAAGGTTGTATCTTCAGACCGAGACGGATTTCGGACCGGTTTCCGTCGGTACAGATGCATCAAATGCATTTTAAGTTCTGATGAGTTTGCCACCGAGTAAGTATTGGCTTTAAACCCTCGTTATAATCCCTACAGCTGATAAGTTTTTTTATTACTGTTTGGATAGAATCGTATTAATATCTTGAGAACTTTTTATCGAACCAGTATTAACTTTAACCGATTCAAAAAAAAGAATGATTTTCTCAATTTGACTGTTTGTTTTTTTTATTGTTTTTTGTATGCTGGTTACGCGATTAATCGGCCAATAACCAACCGATTTTGACGGTTCCTTTTTAGAATGATATGGTGATGATTTCGGTTAGTAGTTTTTGAGTTGTGATTGACTGACTAATGAAATAAGTGGAGTCGGTTATTGCAGTTTTATTGTACAAATTATTAAAAAGCTTTCATTATTTCGTTAATATCTACGTTACAGAATTTTAAAATGTGTTTTCACAACAATATTTTCTACGTCTTATTTTAGCTATATAAAAGCGACTTCATAACTTTTCTAAGCTGTTATTTATTTAAGCTTCAGCTTTTGGTAGATTAATAACAGCTATTACTATTTAAAAATATTTCACTCAAAAATAAATGAAAAGAAACGTATAAAAATCATTGAATTAGTAACTGTATTTGTATATTGTATCTTCATATTACAAATATTACAAAAAAGTATGGTGAAAACATTTTCTTTTTAAATTAAGGTCTGTCTTGTCACAGACAAATACTAAGCTAATTTTATTAGGATTATCCACATGTAAAGCGTAGTATTAAAAATAAATAAAAATTACTTGGACGTACCGTCTTAATAACCAACTTATGTTTTAATTATATTAAACACTAAAATGAAATTGATTTGGTTTATTTTTACACGAGCGTCATAAATTTCTAAAGACCTGATACGAGTAGTTATGATTAATGTATATCTGCTAAATTAATCTGAATACTAATACCTAAACTACCGTTATCTTAATCGTGGGAATAACTATGTATTTAGCAACATCTTTCCAAATTAAAATAGTCTGTTGTAACTAACGGCAATAAATTTGTTATGTTTTTAAACACCAGAATAAAATTAAGAACATCTCTCTCGTTTCTAAATTAACTGTATACTGTCATGTTAATTTATTTAATGTAGTGTCCGACAGCTATGCGACTACGCCTACGCAAAGTCGAGTGTGTGTGGGCAGCCTTAGTTGTACTTATCTTATAGAACTTGTTCTTTGGTGAAGGGTCTAGCATGAATACAAAATATTAATTGGCTTTTAAATATATGCTTGTACTTGGCGTTGACTACATAAGGTGTCAGGTTCGATGTCGATTCAGGCAACTCAAAATGTGTCTTTTCAATTTCTAATAAAAACAATCACATCAAGCCTTAAACGATCGCCTCAGTAGTCTAGCGGATTGACACATTACTTTCTCTCTCTTCACTCTTTGAGGTCCTGGGTTCGTATCCCGTGTCGGCAACAAAAAATTGAAATTACACATTTTCAATTTTCGGTTGGCGAAAGGCTTGCGACCTATCATATTGTGGGACTTTGTGTCTTCGGCTAGTCGTGTGTGCCCTGGTTGTACCTCCTCCTACCTCTACGGGGATATGAGCGTGAAGATACTTTTTTTTAATAAACACAACGTGAATTAAAGAATAAAACATGTCGCCCGTTATACGATGAGTGCCCAGTAGGTGGTAACTTTAACACCTGTCACATTCTGTGGACTAAGTCTAGCTAAGCTAGTCATAAGTGCTCTGGTTTACTGGGTTATCCACAATACAAGTGGGAAGATAGTTAGTAAGGTATCAGTATACAGTTAATTCTTATTCAGATTGTGCCCTCTAATCTAGGAATTTTACTCGGTAAGAGGGTAAATACATGTAAACCCTACCTTACTTTCAATTTCAATAAAACATATCCTTACTACATATGGTTATTGTACTGCCAAATATGAGCAAGGTATAGACACATTGTTGTCCACCCGGCTCCTGACACTCGACAATCTATCAACAATTCACCATGATCCTTTGAATGCCAACGCCAGCCAACATAGCAATCAGCTTGATATCTTCGATTCAACCACACTGACGTCCTGCAAAACCCTGTATGTCACTAATCCCCATTAGCTTATACGGATTGTCGGATATTCGATGTTGGGAAATTGATAATAATTTTGCTTGATTTCAAGGAAATCACCTCTCTATATAAGGTTCTTCCAAAACAGGTGTTTAATTTTTTAGACAGCGGTGGTAATTTTGTTGCGCACTCACTAAACTAATTTTAAGTTATCGCTGTCTTCTTTCAACGAAAGAAACAGAAAGAGACAAAACACTTTTAGCGCTGTCAAATTAGACAGTACACGTCATTTCTACAGACGTTTAAACTATTATTCGGAAAACGTCGATTAAAAACATCGCGATTTGACATGTCCGGACTAATCTGACGTTAGAAACGTTCCATCTCTTTTGTTTTTGTTTCATTTGAGAAAGATAGCATGCATCTAAAATAAGTTTAGTTTGTGAACAGCAGAATTACCACCAGTGTCGAGTACATAAAAGATATCTACATATAAAAATGGATCTCAAATGTTGTTAGAATTTAATACAATTATTTTATGAAACATGATGTTTTTATTTAGTTGCTTAATCATTCACAGATTTTACAAAGTAAAATGGAAAAAAACATTCTAATGAAGTTATTCAATTGAGAAAACATACCACAATTTCGAAAAAAAATCATATAAGTCACGACTTCATATTTTTAAATAACGAAACAGTTTTACTGTTTTACTTATCTAATATATAAAATTCTCGTGTCACGGTGTGCGTAATTGAACTCCTCCAAAACGACTTGACCGATTCTCATGAAATTTTGTCAGCATATTGAGTAGGTCTGAGAATCGGCCATCTATTTTTCGTACCCCAAAGTGACAAGGGTGACTCACCACATTTTTGTTTCTAAAATTACATTAAAAATATAGCAGAACAACGTTTGCCGGGTCAGCTAGTTACTTATAATTTATTATTTTGTAAATAGCCTACCGGGTTCGCTTTTACAGCATCATCAGGGCTAAAACTTAAGTTGTATATTCACGTAAAACAGTACAAGTGTTTCGGTACTTAAAAATATGAATATTTGGAAGTTTTGACAAGCGCAGACGATTGATAATATATCAAATATAGAGTCACGACTTTTTTCAACTTAAATATTTTTAAAAGATGCAAATACTTAACGCTGCTTAAAAATATTTAACACCTATGTTGAAAGGACGAAGGAGACTATGGTACTAGTAGATCTGCCTATATTTAAAAATATTGAGCCCTGGTTTGATCGATGCGTATTTTTTTACATTTTTAACAAAGGTGGCATTTTATCAAATTCCAACTATAGTTTTTGACATATACCTAATTATACATGAATTCTCATCTATGTTGCACTATATCATTAACTTTACGGCATCATGCCGTAATGTACTAGTGGGATGCATTAAAACTGTTGGACAATCTCGAAATTATTGAGAACAACGTGGTAGTGAACAAAATGAAGTCTACTTGTTGCACATTTACTGCGCTTAATTTTTATTTTACAAAAAATTCATCACCTAAATTTTGTCACTTACAGTGTTTTTAACTAAGTCCAAAAGAGGAGGTTTTCAATTCGACTATAATATCTTTTTTTGTATGTTTGTTACGTGATTACTCGACCAGTAACCAACCAATTATATGTTTTTTTTTTTAAAGATAGGTCGTGAAAGATAGGTCATAATCCGACTAGTAATTTTTGATTTATTCTTAACTAGCTGTTCCGGCAAACTTCGTTCCAACCGATAAGTTTGTATAGGCAAAATTAAAATGTTATTTTTTCGGACGAACGGGACAAAAAGTATCCTATGGCTACCTCCTGGTTCTGAACTTCCTCCTCGTCATTTTAAGCTAAATCGGTTCAGCTGTTATTGAGTTAAAATAGTGTAACTAACACGAATTACTTTTGTAAACACAGACTAGGGGCCCGCCCCGGGTTCACACGGTTATGAAATATACATATAAACCTTCCTCTTCAACCACATTATCTATTAAAAAAACCACATCAAAATCCGTTGCGTAGTTTTAAAGATTTAAGCATACAAAGGGACATAGGGACAGAGGAAGCGACTTTGTTTTATACTGTGTAGTGATTATGCATTCATGGGAAAAGGGATGGAAAAAGGAATGGGGAAAGGGAAAGGAAAAATTCATAAGGGAAAAATTTATACATTATTGTTACTCAAAAATCCTAGTAGGATATTGATAAAATCTATGTGAGATCATTTCGGACCCATTTGCTATCTTTCGGAAAATAATAATTAAATCGCCACGTGGTTTATGTAGTAATCGGTTTTCGCCACTGTCCTCTAAAGTAAAGTAAGATCCTTTTCTGTGGTTTTTGCAATTTTACTGTGCTTAATGATATTCAAATGAGGACGAAAGCAAGTGTCCAGCAATCATGTCGATAACAGTTGAGATGTAAATCTCCATAACGGAATCAGTATTCTGTGGAGCCGTCGCATTGTAACGACCCGACGTGCCTTGCAAATGGGAATTATACTTGAGCACTACACTTCCTGTTTCCTAAATTATATTATTGCTGTTTGAAACTTCGATAATACTGAATCGTTGTTCAAAAGTAAGTGTATTTAGGCTCGTATCCGGCGATGGTAAAAACAAACTACGATTAGTCGTAGGTACTACATACACACACACACACACACACACAATGTGATTGGTGCTAAACCTATCGAAATTTGGACACTTATTCAATTATAGGGTTTTTTAAGAGGGGGCAAACGAGCAAGTTGGTCGCCTGGTGGAAAGTGATCACCGCCGCCCACGGACATCCGCACCACCAGAAGTATAACAGATGCTTGCCGTCCTTTAAGGAATGAGTACTCTCTTTTCTTGAAGGTTCCTAAGTCATATTCGTTAGGGAATACTGGCCTCGGTAACTGATTCCACAAAGGTGTTGTGCGGCGTGAGAATTGTCTTCGGCATCAAGCACGCATCAAGATCAAGATAGTAGGTAGAGTTGTTTCAGATATAAAACTGAAAAAACACATTTCTGTGTTGCTTGACCAGGGGTTCGAATTCGAGAAGTTATATAGTCTACCCCACACAAGACCATAAAGGTAAAATAATTGTTCATTCAACACATTTCTGTCGATATCGCACTTGTTATTGTGTTTCATCATCGATATATACTTATATCTTCAAATCAATTTAAGTAGTATTTCAGTATCAAATCAATTTAAGTACTTTCCTCGTGTTGGTCCGGGCTCCTTTATAGAATAGACCATCTGCCTTCGTGTGCCAGGCAGCTCGTTAAAGGCGAGCATAGGCTCACTGTCACTTACACCGTGACATCCTAATTGGTGGTAGATTTTGGCAGCGACTCGCCCGGATTGGTACCACCGCCTTACCTATTCCTGCCGCCATAACGTCATGACGTGTTCCGGTTCGGAGGGTAAGGTAGCCGGTAAACTTACTTTTGCTCGAGGTCTAACATCCCGACCTCTGGTTGGCAACGCACCATTACCACCTTTGGTGTCTCTAGGCGGCGTGAATTTCTTACCATCAGGAAATCCGTCTGCTTGTTTGCCTTCCTATAACATGAAAAAATAAAATAAAAAAAAAAGTAGAGAATATCAAGGGCCAAGTTTAAGGCATCTCAACATGAGCGAATTAGCATGCTTCGACTGTTTCAATCGCTGTTCGTTAGTCTTACTAAAACTCTAAACGCCTAAACGATTTTAAATATCGTGTCTTTTTTTTACCCCATTAGAGTTATGTGCACTTATATGCAACTTAAAAATCCAAAGATCTGTTGACAAAGTACTGTGCAGCAACTTGCTTAAGTAGGGGTACAAAGCCTTATCCATTCCTGTTGTCATAAATATAATGACATCGTTTTCTACACTGGAGAGTAGGGTTACCTTTAGACTATCAAAATAGACCTAACACCACGTCCATATGACATCAATGCAATTGTAGCATTTATGGTGTTTATAGGCTACCTTTGTCACCATCAGAAGACCTGTCAGCTTATTCGATGTCTTGTCACTTAAAAAAATCTTCATCATCATCATCATTTCAGCCATAGGACGTCCACTGCTGAACATAGGCCTCCCCCGTTGACTTCCACGTCGACCGGATGGAAGCGGCCTGCATCCAGCGAGACCCCGCGACCCTCATAAGGTCGTCTGTCCATCTCGTGGGTGGCCGTTCTATGCTTCGTTTGCCGATACGTGGTCTCCACTCGAGAACTTTTCTGGCCCAACGGCCATCAGTTCTCCGCGCTATGTGCCCTGCCCACTGTCACTTCAGCTTGCTAACCCGGCTGGCTATCGGCCAATGTTAATAATGTATCTCAATCTAATGGATTTCAAGCAATCAAGATAGCTGCGTATCCGCCGGCCTATCCCATACCTAATTGCCATATTTATCCTGTCCAAAGATATTTTATTGGCAAGCTATAACATAAAAATGGATCAAAATTTCAATCTTGGACAGCAAGTTTTGGATTAGGATTGATTATTGATATTGGCCGTATGTCGGTGACTTTCGTTCGCCTGCGGATCTCCTCATTTCTGAATCGATCTCGCAGGGAAACCCCGAGCATAGCCCGCTCCATAGCTCGCTGTGCAACCTTGAGCTTGTTTATCAGGCACACAGTAAGACACCACGTCTCGGTGCCGTAGGTCATCACTGGTAACACATACTGGTAAAAAAATCTTATAGTACCTTAATTGTGATTTAAACACAATTAAAGCCGTAGAAAACAGCTAGCGTTTACATAAATAACGACAGACTAGAATACAGTTTTGTAGAAAAAAGCTAATAAGAACCCGTGGCCACATCGGTCTGCACAAAAAGCCGCCAAGTTAATCCTCCCGAGATGAAAAAGTACAAAAGATAGAAGCTGGCGAATAATCGATCCCCCGAACTGGCAGTGGGGAACAAGTTACAAGCTGTTTGAGTTGTTTGTTTCTATAATAAATTTAATTTGACCGCCTCGTTTATTAATGGGCTGGCGTATACGCCTAACTCCACGAGCGTACACGCTCAGGTTCAAATCCCGACGGGGCAGACATTTGTGTGTACATTTAGATGTCTGCTATTTCTCTGGGTGCTAATAAAGTTATTCTGTTATCTATTCAAGTATTTCAACAAATTGTAATCGTTGTCTAACACCTATAACACAAACATGTAATTTGTTTACTTCAAAGTTAGATTAAATTTGTGTAGTTTGTCCAGGGATATTTATTTACATTGTTTCGAGGAAAATACAAGAAAATTCATAATTTATCAAAACAAGAAGATTGTTGTTATTTAATCGGGAATACTATATTAAAAAAAGGTCGACCGCCACATTGGCCCACAGGTTCCTCGAACCTCGAAGCTTGGGATCGATTGCCAATGAGGGTAGGCACTTGAGTAATAAACATAGATGTCTTTATTTCCGGGTATTATATTCTTTGTGCCAGGTTTTCTATGACATAGAAATGTATAAAATATACATTGTATTAGAGCTGTTGTCTAGCATCCATAACACAAGCATATAATTTGCTTACTTTGCGGTTAGATCAATTTGTGTAATTGGTCTAGATACATTTATCTATTTCATTTAATCAAATACGTTTTAAATACGCTGTAAAGCTATTCGAAATCAATACTTTATTAAAAAAAAATGTAAAGTAAATTTATATCAGAGAATGTCTTTAAATCACCATGTTTTAATTTTAAAGCTTAATAATAATAAATAAGCAATAACAATTTACAAGTAGTAAAACTACAAAAAACTGACTACAATTTCAATATCTTTTATATAATCTAGTAGTTTGGTTCGATTCCCGGATCGAGAAACGGTAAACTGTTTTCAATTTTCTAATAAAAACTGTTTGTCACTTAATATATTTTTACACAAGAACTTCGGCTAATCGTGTGTCCTGGTTGTACCTCAGCCAACTTATTCGGGAATACGAGCATAAAGGCTCTTATTTTACAATTTCAAAACAGTTTTTTCAATAACCATAAAATCGCTATTTCCTATAACTTAAACTTGTAACAAACTTCGAGCATTTACTCGTGGGCTTTGAATAAGGATGCTAGAAATAAATTCTAGAATTGTTTTAGTGTACGTGATTGTATGGCAGTGCTTGTGTTTAACACACGTACTCCGTAACCTGACGTTCCTCAGCGTGTCCTGAATACTTACACATATACGTATACGCTTTAGCATTTTATCTGTCCTCAGAGTTCTCACACCCAAATGTTACGAAAAACCGGAATCAAACAAAATATCTAAAGGTTATTTGGATGCACTAGGAATTGCAATTAGATTACATTTTTCAATTCGGCCGGATAAATGATTAAATACGCCGGATCCATCGGATTACCGGATCCGGGTTTCGGGATTGTAATCCCTACATATCACTTGCACTCCTCTCCTTAAAATATACTATAATATTAGTTCAATATGACCAAATAATTTTGAGGTTGATTAAATTTCTGTCATATTTTTAGAGGTCAAATTTCCACTATAGCAAAGTGCCTTGCTGCATTTGTCAACCACCTTATCTATTTCTGACATGAGATAAATGCAGACATTCAAATGTTCATCACACAAATATCTGCCCCCGTCGGGAATCGAGCCCGAGCCTCGCCGTTGATCGTTGCAGCTAGGCGTGTTCGCTAGCCACTTGACCAATGAGACAGTCTTGCAATCCGAAATGGAGAGAAGTATTTAATGTAGAGGTTATGAGGAGAAGTCCTTTACGATACGTCCTCCTGCAAGGTAGGCGAAGAATATCGATTGCCAAGTATATATCATTCCTAAAAGGTCGGCAACGCATCTCTGATTCACCTGGTGTTACGGATGTCCGGGGGCGTAGGTGATCTCTTTCCGTCAAGTGACCTCTTTGTTCGTTTGCCTCCTCTTCTATAAAAAAAATTAAGACCTAGTGAGGTCTGCTAGAATAATCTATGTATGAGAAACTGAGAAAAAGCCCGCTGGTCTCTATTCATTACGTTCCATTTATTATGCATCTGCTTGCGTCGTCCATCCAATCTACATCTGTGACTTTAATCACAATTCAAATTGATTAACTGCATCTACAAGAATAGGGTTGTACCTACTTCAGTTCTTAGTATAAAACAAAGTCGCTTCATCTGCCCTATGTCCCTTTGTATGCTTAAATCTTTAAAACTACGCAACGGATTTTAGTGCGGGTTTTTTAAAAGATAAATTAATTGAGGGTGGTGTCAAGAGTCTCCGAAACCGGCGTGTTTGTATGAAAAGGGCAATGAATGTGAAGGAAGCAAGACAGGTTTGTCAGGATCGTGAGGTCTGGCACTCGATACTCTCTGCCTACCCCGTAAGGGACTTGGCGTGAAGATATGTATGTATGTGTGTAAATTAATTGAAGAGGAAGGTTTATTTATATATCTCATAACCATGCGAAGCCGGGGAGGGCCGCTAGTCATTTGTAAAAAAACTGGCTCTCCGGCGAAGTTAGTTTCACCCGTTCAGTTTGTGTAGAAAAACTGAAATCGATGCTTTTTCCTTGATTCCTTACAGTTTTTCCAACCTCCTTATCTCTTAAACATTTCTTACAACTTCCACAAATAATTAAAAACCAAAATTAGGCGAATCGGTAAATTCACTATGAGCTTACATACATTTTGGCGATTCATTTAGAAATATACAGAATATTAGGTTTGCCGTAGGTATACATGCGGAATTGCTTTACGGAACCCCGTTCCGAAATTTCGAAACGCATTTTCTAACGGAGCGGAATCATAAAAATCAATGGATCTGTCACACATGATCAGAATTTTCCGTACGGAATTACTCCATTTCGAGATTCCACAAGCGGGCCAGTGTCTTCGGAATCGCGAAAAACACCATTTCATACGTAGCTGTTCTAAAGATTTTATATGAGTCGCAACCACGAAGTACTATGGTCTCCACACATGCTAAAAAATACCGTACAGAAAAGAAAGTGATCACAGCTGCCCACGGACATCCCCGCAATACCACGAAGATCACAGATGCGTTGAAAAGGAGAATGAACAAATTGGTCCAACTCTTGTAGATTTTCAAGCAATATGTTGATGGAATAGTATTAAATGTACGAGCAAATTGTTATATTACAACTAATCTGAATTTGATGTCAGTTACAAGAAAAGAATATAACATTAACAAACCGAACTGACTAATATTAACAAGTTTTTTTTAATCCTAACTTGAATTCATATTAATTGATACTTGGGCTCCTCCCCCGAGTTGGTCCGGGCTTCTTTGCAGAACAGACCATCTGCCTTTCTTGCCAAGCAGCTCGTAAAAGGCGAGCATAGGCTTATCATCACTAACACCGTGACATCTGACTAGGTGGTAGAGTTTCGCAGCGACTCGCCCGGATTGGTACCACCTCCTTACCAATTTCTGCCGCCATAACGTCATGACGTGTTCCGGTTCGGAGGGTAAGGTAGCCAGTAAACTTACTTTTGCTCGAGGCTTAACATTGAACCTCAGGTTCTTCAGGAACCTCAGGTTGGCAACGCACCATTACCATCTTTGGTGTCTCTAGGCAGCGTGAATTTCTTACCATCAGGAAATCCGTCTGCTTGTTTGCCTTCCTATAACATTTAAAAAAAAACTCGTACAACAGGAACTTCTGCACATATAATGAGCATTATTTGGTATTTAGGATTTGCAAGGCACCAAAACAATTTTCAAAGTACGGCTAGCTTTTTGGGTGATTTTATTATTGACCGAGATTGATTAGGATTGTGTTTTATGATTGTAATTAAGTGTACAATCAAAAGTAATGGTGGCGATCATGTTTTCTTATTTTTTCCTTCATTATTTTTAGAAATAGAAATTATAATGTGTGTAACTTAATATTATTTTATATTTTATATTTTTTTAATTACTATTTTTATTAACTTCGACGTGTCTTTAAAAAAGACTAAATGCGTGTGATTGGGGCAACATTTATAGCATATAAACATTTATTAGGTATATCTTGCTACAAGAGTTGGGACGTAGTTCATAGTAATTTTGCGTATTCTTCTTTCATTTTTACATTTTCGTTTTATTAAAACTTTTAAATAAGACATGACTTGCCATAAATGTTAAAAATATCATTACTTTTAAAATCGATTAGTGTTTCTTTCGGTAATAAATTGACATTCACTATAATTTGTAATGTCAAACTGACCATCATAATGTGCCGATACTATAGTAACCTAACCATATTCATTACTTTTACATTCTTCTTCTTTGATAAATATGGCTTCGATCGTTTTTCACGACTTACTTTGCCAATGTCAAGTTACTTATTATTAATTTATCCATGTTACGGGGTTTACTCAGTTTGGACTCCTGTCTCCCTTTACAATACTGTTTTATTTAAGTTACACTATGTTTAAGGCCGCTTTTTTTGTGGGAGAAAATAATAAAAAGATTATTATTATTATTAAGATTGATGTAGGTACCCGGGGAGACCTAGGTTAATCTCTAGGTTAGTATGATCAAATCGCTAGAGTGTTATCCGAAGGTTGAGTCAAGAGTCTCCGAAAGCGGCGTG
>NJDD01005959.1:60361-84738 GCA_002245505.1 Calephelis nemesis | reverse complement strand
TGGCGGCCCCGCACCGGAGGTCGTAGTGTTGGACGACCTTCCATCCGGTGGACTGACGATCTGGTCAAAGTCGCGGGGATGCAAGCGGCTGGTGACGGTGACTTGTGGCGCTCTTTGGGGGAGGCCTATATCCAGCAGTGGTCGTCCTCCAGCTGATGATGATAATGATGATGATATAAAAGAAGAAGAACAGTGTTTTATTATTTTGAAAAAGAGTATATTTTCGCCCATGTCCCCAAAGACTTAGGCAGTTTCACTAATAAGGACTCCCCTCACTGTGATATTATAAGCTATCGCAAACCGTGCATATATGTGATACCGGGCAATGTGAATATGCAAAGGAAATGAACGCAAAAGAGATCGAACGTTTTACACATGTCAGATTAGTTCGGACATGTCAAGTTGTGACTTTTTAATCAACGTTTCCCGAGTGATAGATTAAATGTCTTTTAAAATGTCGTGTACCATTTGACAGCACTAAAAGTGTTTTGTCTCTTTGTAATACTTTTGTTGAAAGAAGATAGATAGAGAGCGAGAGAAATTACCACCATTGTCGTGTTCTAGTTTACATATAACAGTGTATTGGCAACGCACCATATACATTGAACAGTGGCAACATTCTTACTATCACGAAACAAACATCTGCCACTAAATAAACATCTGGTATAATGACATTTTCAATAAACTTTTTATATAGGATTTTCGACTTTATTTATTTGTAGTATATCTTTGCCTGAACGACTGCTTGAATCGTTAATAATGACAGCTATCTCATTAGCGGTGTTTTTATTAGTTTGGGGAGATAACATATGTTTATGTTTTTTAAATATTTGTGTCTTAACATATCTCTTTAGTGGTTGATTTTTTATGTCTATTACTGTGTTCTTTTTTTTTTTGAAGTGACAGTAGCAGCCCGTTTCCAGTTCCGCACGGTTGGAAAAACTTCTATATTGTTAAAGATATAAACCTTCCTTTTAAATCATGCTATTTGTTAAAGAAAACCACATCAAAACCCGTTGCAAAGTTTTAAAGATCTAAGCATACATATATATGGAAAGGCAGTGGGCAGCGACTTTGGTTTGTACTATGTTGTGATTGTATGAAAAACAAAAGAAACACTTTTTTTATGTGAGAGGCGTGTGAGAGAGAATTGGCACACGGCTCTCCTGGTGGTAAGAGGTAACCGTGGCCTATAGACACCATAGATGTAACAGGTGCGTAACTGTCCTGTAGCCGGGATGTAGGGTACTCTCCGAGCCGGAACATGACAGTCATTGTGGCGGAAGGAATAGGTAAGTCGATGGATTCCTACCTGGGCAAGCTGCTGCACAGCACTCAACCGTCAATAGTCTTGTTGGTCAGGACCTATATTTAAACCTGTGCTCGTCTCTTAAGAGCTGCCTCGTAGAGAGGCAGATGGTCTATTCTACTCAGCGGACCACGACCCACAAATAAAAAAGTTTTATTAAATATGAGCCAGAATGATAGGTTATTTGAACAATTTGTGATACATTGTAAAATTAACGAACTCTTTATTTTACAGTTAGCAAAGCAGATATCTGATCCTTTTACAATACAGCTCTTTTGCTACAAAGAATAGTAATAGGGATTAGACATCTGCCAAACTTACATTTTTGTTCTAAATATGGCCTAGTGCAGTTTGTAGTAAGTAAAGGTTTGTAGTATATCTGTTCCTGAACGACTGCTTGAATCATTAATAATGACGAATTATTCTTATTACCATTGTTATCGAACTTTTTTAAGTTTTGACAATTGCCATTAGTCAACTAAAAATTTTTATCAAGTTGCGACAATTAACAAAATCAAGCTTAAATTACTCAAAATTAGTCGTTAGTCGTCAAAAAAGCTAGTTGAGGGTTTTGAGTAAAGACGCTTACTCGAACTCATTAAGTGACAGCGGCAATGACGAAACATAGGATACACTAATTACTTCATAAATACTTTATTTTGCACTTTAATTAAATAAAATTGTACAAAATGCCACAACAATTGACTAACCTCATCTATATCTATATTCTATTTTATTTTTTTATGTCATAGGAAGGCAAACAAGCAGGCGGATTTCCTGATGGTAAGAAATTCACGCCGCCTAGAAACACCAAAGATGGTAATGGTGCGTTGCCAATCTGAGGTCAGGATGTTAGGCCTCGAGCAAAAGTAATATTACCGGCTACCTTACCCTCCGGACCGGAACACGTCATGACGTTATGGCGGCAGGAATAGGTAAGGCGGTGGTACCAATCCGGGCGAGTCGCTGCGAAACTCTACCACCTAGTCAGATGTCACGGTGTTAGCGACGATAAGCCTATGCTCGCCTTTTACGAGCTGCCTGGCAAAAAAGGCAGATGGTCTATTCTGCAAAGGAGCCCGGACCAACACGGGGAAAAATATATAAATCAATGCCACTTTTCCTTAAAAGATTTACAGCTATATTTGTCATACAAATCTATAAGTATAAGTTAGAAAAAGGAGCCAAATTTCCTGATAAAAAATACGAGCATCCTGTGGGCACCTTTTGTGAAAGGTTTATAACGCACTGTTCACTTATTTTAGGTTGACAGGTAGCGAATACTTATCACTATTAAGAAATGTACTTGTTGAAGTGAAACTTCTTTATCGGGGTTGGAAAAAAATTTAGTGTAACATTTTTTCGTTACGCGTCACATTTTTCCGTTACGCGCCATCTTTATTCTTATCCCTACCACGCGTGATTCGAAGTTTACTTGCTCCAGCGGAGTAGGGATTGACAAAAAAAATATTTAACCAATTTCTGTAAAGTTGCATATAGTAAATTATTTTTTGAAAAATAACATCATAAAGAAGTTTCACTTCTTCACTTCTTACGAGTGTACGCTAGTACACGCACACATTTTTTTATATGCTTTTCTCTATGATTTTCACTACGTAGTATAAAAAGTCGCTTCCTCTGTCCCCATGTCCCTTTGTATGCTTAAATCTTTAGAACCACGCAACGGATTTTGATGCGGTTTTTTTAATAGATAAAGTGATAGAAGAGGAAGGTTTATATGTATATTTTATACCCGTGCGAAGCAGGTGCTGGCCGCTAGTTATAAATACATCGATAACATAGTAAATATAGTTATATATGTAGTCTAGAATGATTTGATCTTTTTTACCTAGTTTTATATTTTAGTTTGTAAACCTGTATAAAAGTTAAGGATTTCTAAAGATTTACAAACTTACCGTTGTGTCACGCTTCAGCCATTACAACTGCCAATGGAATTAGTTTTGGTTCACTCTAAATAAAGACGTCAGTGGATTTTATTACAAACAAATAGCACCTTTAAACTATTTACAATTACTACTAATAGTTTTTTTTCAAATATCTTAGATGTTGTCTCTTTGTTTATAATATGACTCAATACATATCTTTAGCACTTAGATTAAAAACATGTTACAATTACAGCAAAGTTATTTTAAACATGTCATATAATAGTGGAATTTGAGATATTATAGAAAAAATGAGACAAGTTACTGGAAGTTGGGACGCTGGGATCTAAAACATTTGATTTTGGTACTACTGTCTTTTTATTATCATAATACAAGAGAAAACCGCAATTCAGTTTAATCTTAACTGTGAATATAATAATCTCACGTAAATAAACTCAGTTATATTTCATCAAAGTCGGTTACAAGCAAATCTTCGAATTAAGTGTTAGTTAAGTTAGTGTTAGTGAATCAAGTGTTGTTTGTTTATTAAATGTTTAATATCGCACAGGTGAAGCCAAAGTTTGTAGATTTTGATCAAATCTGTTACATGTTAACAATTTCTAGAAATTTTAAAAACGTGTTACCGAAATTTGTTAGTCGCCGCTACAAAATAAGTGACGTTCTATCTTTCTACATAAGAACCCTTCCAAAAAATCATTAATTGTAATTAATTATTGGTAAAGTATGTCAACTGAAACCTAAAAATTTTATTCCCCATTTTTTGGAGGTCTGTGGTCAAGCGGTTCAGTTGTTGGACTTGACGGCATGAGGTCCCTGTTTCGAATCCCGGGCAACAAAAAGAAAATTGGGCTTTTACAATTTTCTAATGAAAAAAATGTTGCTCGGGATTGGATATGTGCCCGGTTAGCGATAGGCTTACCACCTATCACATTGTGGGACTTAGTGTCTTCGGATAGTCGTGGGTGCCCTGGTTGTGCCTCTGCCAACCTTTTCGTGGTTATGGGCGTGAAGATGCTTTTTTATAAAGCGCGGTACAACGGCAACCGACTCCCAACTATTCCATTACATACCTCGTCGGGATTTTTTTTGGTGAAGGTAACTAGTAATTCCTAAACAGTCTCTCATAAATTTTATTAATGTCCTACTCGTAGCTTTGTGTTATGCCTTACAGGTAACAAAAATTGATGTATTAATTACTTGATAATGCAGTAGCTCCAAAACCATCTCGGAGCTAAGACTTACCTTTCCAATAAAGAATCACCCACCCTTTGCAACCACTGCTAACTACCTTCTTATTATGAAAAGCAATTTATCTTTCAACAGTAACATCATGGCTTTGCAACTTAAGGTTGCTTAAAACCCTCAGTATAAGTAATACCAGAAATTAGTTAATGTTGCATCTGGTAATACTAAATTAGTATTAGGTATAGTTTATTAGCAGTAAAAAAAATATCGCGACGAATTGAGAACCTCCTCCTTTTTTGAAGTCGGTTAAAAATATACGTCAATAACGTCATCAACCTAAAAATATTGTGTCCGACGAATCTTTCAATAAACGCAATATTTAATTATTTTTCATCTATTAGATTAGGATCAAATAAACTATAAATAAATAAATAAAATAAATATCTCTGGACATGTTACACAAATTGAATCTAACCCCAAAGCAAGCAAATTACATGCTTGTGGTATTGGTGTTAGTCAACGATTATAATACATAGAAATACTTAAATATACCAGAATAAATTTAATAAACACCAAGACCCGGAAATGCAGACATCTAAATGTTCATTATACCTGCCCCTGTCGGGAATCGAACCCGAGCCTCGCGTTTGGTCGGCGTAGTCAGGCGTGTACGCTAGCCACTCGACCAACGAGGTGGCCATATAAACTCAAGCTAACTGTATTGTGGAAAAGTACACATGATATCAAAAAGTATCGCTACATGGTATAAAACAAAGTCGATTCCTCTGTCCCTATGTCCATTTGTATGCTTGAATTGTTACAACTACGCAACGGACTTTGATGCTTAACGACTTTTTCAGTAGATAAAGTCATTGAACAAGAAGGTTTGTATGTGTATTTTATCACCGTGCAAAGCCGGGGCGGACCGATAGTACACGAATAAATTAAGTTAAAACAGTCGACCCTTTGTGCGTTTAATTTTAAATGATGTACAAACGCCTCGTTCTACCATGCTTTGGTCATTATGGCTGCCAATCGTGGATAACAACTCCGAATTAGTTTTTGGTTCTAAATATGAGCCTTGCGTGATTTTTTGGCATGTTGGGCCAGTTGATACGGTTTTTTAACTTACTGGTTATAGTGAGCTACTAATTACATGAGGATTATTTTCAAGGAGCGTTTATATTCGCTGACCACATTCGTAACAGTAAGATCCGAGAAAGAGTGGGATTGAAAGAAAGTGTTGGTGTTAAAATGCGAAAGGGCATGCTCCGCTAGTTCGGTTATGTAGACCGAATAATGAAAGACTGACAAAGCAGATATACGACGCGAATGTCGATGGCTGTAGAAACCCGGGGAGACCAAGGTTGACATTCCACGATCAGGTGGTTGATTATGTATCTCAGTTGTCAAAATGGAAAAGTGTACATCACATAGCTGTCAAATGACGTGTTTTATATTTCCTATCTCCAATGACCAAGAGAAATACAATAGAGATAGCAAACACAAATGACGTCATTTGATGTACACTTTTCACTTTGAGTTGGTAACTGTGATACATAATCACCCCCATGATCACTTGGATATTATCCGAGAGTGGTGTCAAAAGTCTCAGAAACGTGTTTGTATGTAAAGGGTAATGAATGTGAAGGAAGCCAGACAGGTTTGTCAGGATCGAGAGGTCTGTCACTCGATACTCTCTGCCTAGCACATAAGGGACTTGGCGTGAAAATATGTATGTTATATTCGCTGCTATCTACGTATCTACGTGACGGTCAGAATGTGTTCCTCATCCACCTTAAAAGGTTGGATTGAATTAATAATAAATCGCGCTTTTGAAAAAGTTTTTTTATTTTACTATTTTTTTATTTGAATTTATAGAAAAATATTTTCCATTTTTTTATGACATTGGAAGGCAAACAAGCAGACGGATTTCCTGATGGTAAGAAATTCCCGCCGCCTAGGGACACCAAAGATGGTAATGGTGCGTTGCCAACCTGAGGTCAGGATGTTAGGCCTCGAGCAAAAGTAAGTTTACCGGCTACCTTACCCTCCGAACCGGAACACGTCATGACGTTATGGCGGCAGGAATAGGCAAGGCGGTGGTTCCAATCCGGGTGAGTCGCTGCGAAACTCTACCACCTAGTCAGATGTCACCGTGTTAGTGATGGTAAGCCTATGCTCGCCTTTTACGAGCTGCCTGGCAAGAAAGGCGGATGGTCTATTCGGCAAAGGAGCCCGGACCAACACGGGGAAAGTTTATCAGAAATTGAATGACATTTTGATTCAATAATCTAAAATCCCGTAATTCTGTCCAGAATTCCCTACCTAACTTCTACGTAAAAGGTAAATAATATCCGTAAACAGCTGTCACAGTACCGAATGTTTGTTTTGCTGACAAGTTATAAGCGGAAGCGGAAGCCTTCTACTTAGGATTTTTTCATTTAACAGTTATCAGCATCCCTATCAAATCATTGAGGTACGTTGTATGAAATTGTTGGTTATACGTCTACACAGGTTGTCACAGTAGGTAGACCCTTAGGAAAAGCTATGTAAAAATATTTTGAGAAATCTAATTGCACAAAATAAATTAGTTGATTTAAATAGTGCAATAACCTACGTTTTTCCCGATATCTGTATGGAAATCTTCCCACGGGAAAGTATAATAACTTTTATATACTAACAATTTAATTTAAATATTAACAATTCGTTACTTCAGCAAAAATAAAAATAAATTAGGTACTGCCAGAAACAAATTTTCATGTAAATATTTAATGGATATATATATGGTAAATTATAGCGATAATATGCATCATCACTAGATCTTATGAAAAATATGCTATTAGCTCTGAAAATAGCTTAAATATGCAATTGCATAATATCCAGTCTCGAGGTATAACTCTTAAACCATTAGTCGGATTATAATTAAATAGGACGATATAATTAAATGGGTCGACCTCGGAGTCACTTAACTTTAAAAAAAAATCGGTTTGTTACTAGCCGAGTACCTAATCGCGAGACAAACATGAAAAAAATACATGCAGTTGAATAGAATTTATTGTAAAAAAAACTAAACAATACTGTAAAAACAAAGTAAAAATATAATATATATCAGGTCTTGAGATAGAACTTTTTGATTCATTTGTATTTTTTTTTCAACAGGAGATTGAATAAAATTCCGCTGTCCACTTCTAAGTTATGCCAGCTCCTGTGTAATATTGCGCAATGCGATTGATAGCTGACATTCGCTTTCGCCTGTCATAGTGATGCAAATATCGTCGTTAAGCCTGAAATGCGTCAAGCTAGAACATAGCTACGAGTTAGAACAACGCGATTAATTGCTGACAGTCGTTTTCGTCTGTCATAGCGATGTGCATGTAGTCGTTAGTCTTAAAATGCGTCAATCTAGAACATTACTAATTTTTAGCACAATGTGTTTTATAACTGACAGTCACTTTCAAGTCAAAGTAATATCAATATCATCGATAATTCAGAAAATTTACGTCATTCTAGAACATTACCATCTGTGTCAAAATGAGGCATTACATCGTCGTTAACACTGAAATGTTCCGGTTCGGAGGGTAAGGTAACCGATAAACTTACTTTTGCTCGAGGACTAACATCCCGGCCTCTGGTTGGCAACACACCATTACCACCTATATGCAACTTTACAGAAATGGGTTAAATAAAGTTTATTGCCAATCCCTACTCCGCTGGAGAAAGTATACTTCGAATCTCGCGTGGTAGGGATAAGAACAAAGATGGCGCGTAGCGGAAAAATGTGACTCGTAACGAAAAAATGTTACATTATTTTTTTCAAACCCCGATAAAGAAGTTTCACTTAAAAAAAAAATGCGTTAAGCTAGAACATTTCTATACGATAGAAAAATGTGTTTAATAGCTGTCAGTCACTTTTGTTTGTTATATTTATGCAAATATCGTCAGTAAACTTACATCATGCCTAAACATTTATTGTACATTTTCGCAATGACTTATGAACGGTCAGAAACCAATAACCACACCTTAAAAATTTATCACACTTTTAGCAACAGAAAATAAAGTGAAAACGGTTGTCATAAGTGTAACTTATATGACATAATAAAGTGCATTGTGATAGAAACATTTTTTTTAATGTATAAGTGAACTGACAAAACTACTTGTTTAATTTATAGCCTTTTTCAATACTGGTAACATAAAAAGAATGTTTATTGTTTCAGGTATGTAATTCTTTCAACTGAGAACTGCAATGAAAATGGTTCTACTAAGTATGTAAAATATATACACTTTGCACTCGGTCCTTTTTTTCCACTTTCCAGGTGGAATCTGCATTTTAATTTCCTTTTTCATCAATTCGGTTGCCATTTGCTAGTAGCTATGGACGTAGCAAGTTACGGGTAAAGGGGGACAGCTACCCTTCCCTATAAGAGCGTTGACTTAGAGCTAAAATTGTCTGAAAGACCGAAATCCGTTGATGTGCGCTACATCTGTCGATGGTAGACAAGAAATTTATCCAATAAAAAGCTGAAATTAATAAAGAAGTTCGAAAAAAATGTAAAAAGAATATGTCGCAAATAAAGCTATTTGCAGCTGTATTCTATTCCTTTTTAAAAGGTCTATATAAAAACCATTATTATAAAATAAAATACACCCCTCTGTGCAGAATCCTGACTAAGTCCTTGCCAGTAGCCGCTGATCTATCGACCGGCACGCTAGTTGCTGTCGCTATCACTTCATACTTCTTGTCTGCTTGGTTATACATATTGAAGTGATATTACATACCTAGTTGTTTTTTGCTTCAAGTGACGGGAACGAATGATTTTTCTGAATAAGAAAATATCCTAAATATCGACCCGGGCCATAAACTGCTACTAGACTAAATTTGGTAAAAATCCGTTTAGTAGTAGGTATTTGCGTGAACGTGAGCAGACTAACATTTTAATAATCCGCGCAGCAATCATTGTTTTAGTTTTATTACTGTTTTATAAAAGTATGATGAAAAACAATAAGTAACCAAAGCAGCAAGTTCGAAATGCCAATCTTAAATTTTAAATTTGCTTGAGTTTTAAAAAAAAAAGCAAAGAATCTTCACGCCTATATACCCGTACAGGTAGACAGAGACGCAATCAAGACGATCACAGCTTGACCAAGGAAACTAATCCTCACAATGTGATAGGTGCCTCTCCCTATGCGGTTCAGAATTGGCGTAAAAAGATAAGGCCTTTTCCTACCGTTATAGCATCAATCTTAGCGTTTGTCGGGTTTCTGTTTTAAGGGCAGCAACAGATGTCCTTCCACAAGACTTACGGAAAAGGCTTTAGGACTCAGATTGGCACGCATTGACATACTCACACATTACTACTGCACTCTGAGACATCAATTATCTTTTATACATTCATTAAGCAGGCATTTTCATACAAAATTGTGATTAAATGTTAGATTAAATACTGATTGACGTCTATAAGTGCACCCGTGTAGGCGACGTGTCTTTCACGGACGGATAATTTAAACATATAAAAGAAAGTGGTGTTAGTTACTCTATTCATAACTCAAGAACGGCTGAACCGATTAGGCTGTAAATTGGTGGGGAGGTTGCTTAGAACCGGGAAAAGGACATAGGACTTTTTATCCTATTCGATTGTGAGGAAACTGGAAAAACGATATTTTTTCCCAACAAACTGAACGGGCGGTACGAAGTCCGCGGGAACAGCTAATATTATATAACAGAAAGTCGTGTTAATTACACCATTTATATAGATTTACGTCTCTGTGGTCTAGCGGTTCAGTTGTTGGACTTGACTGCATGAGGTCCCGGGTTCGAATCCCGGGTCAGGCAACAAAAAGAAAATTGAGTTTTCCCAATCTAATAAAAAAATGTTGCTCGGGATAGGATATGTGCCCGGTTGGCGATAGGCTTGCCACCTATCACATTGTGGGACTTAGTATCTTCGGCTAGTCGTGGGTGCCCTGGTTGTGCCTCTGCCTACCTCTTCGGGGATATGGGCTTGAAGATACTTTTTTATATAGATCAGGAAGGGCTGAACCGATTTGGCTAAAAAGTTATGGGGACGTAGCTTAGAACCAAGAGCTAAACATGGGATACTTGACCCCAATCGACAGTAAGGAAACTAAAAAAAAAATGTTTTTTCTCAGACAAACTGAACGGGTGAAACGAAGTTCACCGGAAAAGCTAGTATTTATAAGACAATGAACAAGCACATGCCCCTGATTTGTTTTTTGAAGTTATACTTCTTTTGGCGCGTTAGGAAAAAATGATGAGGGTAAATTTTTACGATGCGCGCGCATAACATTTTAGTTTTTATTAAATATTAAATAAACTTTATTTTACTAAATAATGCATTATAATAAAACTTTTAATGTATTAAATACCTTTTTTCTATGGTTAGTGTCATTTTGTCTACAAATGTAAAATAAGGCAAAAGATAAAATTTTTAAAAAAGATTTTTATCTTATTACGCCGAAGAAGTATAACTTCTAACGCCTAAAACATAAGTACACACACAATTTTGTCTTTTAATTGTTCCTATATACGGAACCATCGTACACATTTCATCACCGTACCTCATTTAGACAGAGTGTCATTTGGACAACAAAAAGACATATCAGTAACTGTTGACTCAGCGCCATGTTGTCACTCTTCAACCACTTGGCTATTTATGTTAAGAGTGAGTTCTTTTTAGTATTGAAAGCAAAAGTCATGTGAATAAGAATAAATATATTTATTTTCCCCGTGTTGGTCCGGCAGCAGGTAGCTCGTAAAAGGCGAGCATAGGCTTATCATCACTAACACCGTGACATCTAACTAGGTGGTAGAGTTTCGCAGCGACTCGCCCGGATTGGTACCACCGCCTTACCTATTCCTGCCGCGATAACGACATGACGTGTTCCGGTTCGGAGGGTAAGGTAGCCGGTAAACTTACTTTTGCTCGTGGCCTAACATCCTGACCTCAGGTTGGCAACGCGCCATTACCATCTTTGGTGTCTCTAGGCGGAGTGAATTTCTTATCATCGGGAAATCCGTCTGCTTGTTTGCCTTCCTATAACATAAAAAAATATATATTTATATACATCAACAAACTCTAACAAAGTAGAATCCTAAAATTAAAAATGTTCAATAAACTCGACAAAATTCACATGTTAAACAGAAAAGAACCAACTCGATAGCGACACCTTTCAAACGAAAAATCTGCATTGAAAGCGGTCCATCCATTTACAAATTGTGATGCTACCGACAGGCACACACTCACATACATACATTCACACTTAGAGAGAGAGATACGCACAGGCGTAGATCGCACATCCCAGGTGGGTTCGTTGCCACCAAGTGTGGATGCCAGTGAAATCGAGAAAAATACTTTTAATACTGTCTATAGGTAAAGTCCTTTTCAATGGTTAGACAGCATTAATATAGTGTGATATCTTTTACTACGTTGTTTGGTGACACATTCCTCCGAAACGGCTAGACCGATTTTTATGAAATTTCAAATGTACATTAAGCATAAAACGATAAAAAATCATAAATTATATTTCATATCGTTATGTATTAAACCTCAAAATGTTTGCAATCTCAACCAATAGGTACACAAGATTTTGTTTATGTAGGTATAACTTTTAAAAGTTTTCCACAATGCGCCCTTTTTGCTTTTTTAGCGTAATTTGCTCATTAATTAATATTCATGTGTAAGGGCGGGAATATCGTTAGTCTCAATTTGACTTACCGGTGTTTTTCATCCCGACTCCCAACAAAAGCGAAGATATAAAAAATATTCTCGTATATTTCGCTGGTATTTTCGCCAGTATTGTAACACTTCGCTTATGGAAACTTTAGCCATCTGATTTCACACAAGTTTTTTAGGATCATGAAGTACGTACATGCCTAACTTCGTCATAATCGGTACGTTGTAAAGGGCTTGCCTAACAAATATTCATAGATAACTTTATACGTGTATGTGTACGGGTTTCTTTGAAGTATTTTTTTTTTACTTTAAACTTGTATGAAGTTCAGACCCGAATCCGGTTCTCAAAAACGTTGTACACACAGCTTTCCTAAAANNGCCGTAGTCAATCTATATTAATAATTTCGTCAAGGGGTATGGTAGACTCGATTGAAACCTTACCTGAATAATGATACATAAAAAAAAATATTTTGAGTCGATAACATATATCCGCAAAATTCTGATTGTCGAGTATTTTGTTAAATTCTAATGTGTTGACAGACAAATCACAGTCGCCATTTTGGGTAGTTAATAAACGTTCCGTTTTGTGATGTATAATAGAGAATATTCCTTTATAAGTACCGTTGCCAAATTCTCGGATAAGAACTCATTGCAATTTGTTTTGTTACTTTACTTTAAATTTTGATTTAAAATAAAAATTGTTTGTGTAAAAATTTTGGCAGTTTTTATTTAATTTATTTAACACAATGAATGAAGCTATACAAATCTATGTCTTGCTTATACCTTTAATGTTCCTTGAAAACCGGTGACTACAGAAATATTTACCTACATTTTGCACCTAGATGTATATTATTATGAGTCACATTTTACCCGAGCTAAGCCGGGTTCTTATCTAGTAAAAACTAAAACGGAAGACTCAGCTAGCAGATTGTGACGTCAGTTAAGTTTTTTATTACTTGTGTTGATGCGAAACTCTTCTAGATATACGCCGCTTGAATTTGCGAAGTGAAACCACCCTACCTCAATGGTGGCCCTGCGCTTGACGAAGAACAAGTATCGTGACTATATGACAGAGCATTGCGATATTATAGCTAACGCCTTGCTTATTCCATCTAGCACTGTTAATTCATTTACATATAAAATACAAAAAACGAACTAAATGCGTTCAAAGTTTTTTTTATGACATTGGAAGGCAAACAAGCAGACGGATTTCCTGATGGTAAGAAATTCCCTCCGCCTAGAGACACCATAGGTGGTAATAGTGCGTTGCCAACCAGAAGCCGGGATGTTAGGCCTCGAGCAAAAGTAAGTTAACCGGTTACCTTACCCTCCGAACCGGAACACGTCATGACGTTATGGTGGTAGGAATAGGTATGGCGGTGGTACCAATCCGGATCCTGATGAAGCGAGAGTATCGTGACTATATGACAGAGCATTGCGATATTATAGCTAACACCTTGCTTATTCCATCTAGCATTGTTTATTCATTTACATATAAAATACAAAAAAACGAACTAAATGCGTTCAAAGTTTTTTTTTTATGACATTGGAAGGCAAACAAGCAGACGGATTTCCTGATGGTAAGAAATTCCCGCCGCCTAGAGACACCAAAGGTGGTAATAGTGCGTTGCCAACCAGAAGCTGGGATGTTAGGCCTCGAGCAAAAGTAAGTTAACCGGTTACCTTACCCTCTGAACCGGAACAAGTCATGACGTTATGGCGGTAGGAATAGGTATGGCGGTGGTACCAATCCGGATCCTGATGAAGAGAGAGTATCGTGACTATATGACAGAGCATTGCGATATTATAGCTAACGCCTTACTTGTTCCATCTCGCATTGTTTATTCATTTACATTTATATAAAATACAAAAGGCGACCTCAATGCGTTCAAAATTCTCTTTGAGCTTTAAAAATCCAAATTAATTTAATGAAAATGTAATGATAAAGTTTTGTTTATGTGAAAGGTCAAGGAGTTGTTCCTTCACGTGGTCTCCTGAGGGAAAGATACGAGTGCAACCGTGGCCTGTATACTTCACTAATGTTATAATGGCGTCGCTGTCCTGTAGTCGGGATGTTAGGCCAATTCTGCAAGTATAGCGGTGGATTCTTATCCTCGCAAGTTACTGCAAGCACTCTACCATGAGAGATTTTATTCGTAATAAACTGTTTTACTTATGGTCGCCTTTGACGAGCCTCCAGGAAGACAGATAATCTATTCTACTCAACGGACCTGAACCAACAACGGAAAAGCTAATGCGCCGGTTGTATAATGGTTGGTAGGCTTATTTATCATAAGACATAATATCAGGAATTTTTACCCCTTGTTTTCTTATATAGAAAAACTAGCTGACCCAGCAAACTTCGTATCGCTTGACATTAATGCTTAGACAGTAGCGCAGTCTGTCGGATCCGATGTGAAACATTCTAAAGTCAACAACTACTTATTATTAAAAAAAAAAATTAAAAAAAACATCGGTCCAGCCGTCTAGAAAGAGTTCAGTGACATACACACTCACAGAAGAATTATATATATAAAGATGTCACACAATATACTGAAATATAGCTAGGCATCTGTGTGAAGCCTGGCCCTATTATTGAAATGCACAGTCAGCGTCCGGAGCGTGATTGACGAGCGGCCGCGGTAAGCAAATACTGCGAAGATACATTCACACCACACGACACTACCGACGGGTGCAGGACGGCAGCAACATTATTTTTAACAATACTAACAATACTACAGGAAAATCTCCTATTTTTAGTCTATTATTTAAATATATGTAGGGAACAAATTTCCGAACTTTTAAACTGATTTACACTAAAATTTTATAGCTATCTAATTCAGTGAGATTTAAAAGAAGGCAGTTTTATCCCACTATCTGTATGAATGAAGTCACCGCCAACAGCTTGTAATTATAAATATTTTATTCTGTGCATATCTTGCCCGACACTAAATACATATTTATCACAAAATTAAGCTACATGTTCTATAACAATTCAAAAATTAAACAATATTATTTACAATTTTACCTATATGTAAAACTCAATGAATTAAAATAAAAATTCACAATTCCGTATCCTAGTTATTTTTCTGCGTTATCTTTATTATTAACACAACTCTTTTATATTATTTTAATGTCTAGTTAAAAATACATGTATTGAGCAGTATATCCTGGAAAATATTCGTCGATTATAAACCAGTGCCTGTTATTGAAATGTACAGTCAGCTTTAGGCACGTGATTGATGAGCGGCCGCGGCAAGCAAATACGGTGGCGATACTTTACTGCACGACACTTCCCATCTGTTACGGAACGGAAACCACGGAAACTTATTGATTCCTCTTATAAATCAAGACTATTCGTGCAAAGCTGAATTGATAAACTAAATTTATTTTTATCTACTATCTTGCAAATACTTGCAGTCTTGTTAATAAACTTAGATTAAAGTACGGACGTCAGTTTATTATTTTGATATACGAGTACAAACTATAATGTCAACTTATACCTAAAAAAGTACTTTATCTGTGTTTATTAATAAGATGGTTACAGTATTTATATACTCCTACCTAAAAAACATAGGCTGTCTATTAAAAAAACTAAATACACCCGCTTTTGCTTAAACGTTTTCGATGAGTTATGGATTGAATTTTAAGGTTCTCTTTCTATCATAAGTCTATTCTCTTTCATAAGTATTAGCTCTGTTCTCTTTTGGTGATATGTGGACAGTCAAACTATCAGGAGAGAATTTCACATCATCTTTTGCATCACACGAAATTAGTTAATCTGTTTTGTTTTAAATTTTACCGTCTGATTAACAATCATAGTTTAAAATACTGCAAGGTCTGTTATACGAACAGTTATACAAACTCACCCTAACTTTACTCTTACTTTCTTTGTTTGTTAATAAGTCAATAACAATTTTATTAATAAACAAATTCCTAGGTAAGCGTAAAGTTAAATTAATCTTTATCACAGTGTAATACATTTATCACAGTGTAAATCTTCATTATTACCTTTATTTTATTCATCTATCTCTGATAGGTATTTTTTCAAAGCCACAAAATAAAAATCCTCAACATCGTGTCGTATCCGCGTCGCATTTTGTAAACAAGCGTTACATGAGCGTTATTAAATTTGCACACGCGTTTCTAATTATCGGGCGGACTCCGCTTTCCCGATCTATTTATCAGAAACCGTCTGGGAAACAATGGACGGACAAACGTACCGACAATATCAGGTTGGATATATGAAAGATCATTTCCTACCCTTATTTGTTGTTCTTTACGAACACTATTAATAAAAATAACGAGTGTTTAGATCGTCTGAACTACTAAAACTTCTAACTTAATTTGTTTATATTGAGAACTAGCCGATCCGGCAACCTCGACTCGCTTGACATTAACAACTACTAACAGTTTATATGGATTGGCATGATTTGGCATTGTTTTTTTTAAATTTCCCCCTTGAATTTTTCCGAGTGTTCTTTTTCTGAAAACTTTCTCCTGACTAACGAAACAAATAAACAATTTGTAAAATAGGAAATATATATATACAAAGAAAGAGAAAGAGTACAGGTTCAAACAAATTAATAATTCTTAATTCGAGTAAGGCTCAGGACAAGATGTTAAGGTCAAATCTTTCCTACGGTTCACTTTTTTTAAATTGTGATGACGTTCGATCCAACGGGTTTTGGTATAAAAGGTAGTGACTGATAAATTTATGAACACAAGTATATTAGTATAATAAATCTATGACACCATTACCCGATACGTTTTGCTGAGAGGTTTACCTAGAGTTCACAACCGTTAGGTTTTTATTGTTTATTGTTGGGTTTTAGAAGACATTTTTAGGATTAGATTGCTAACTTCCAAAAGAAATCCAGTAATTGGTTGATACTTCAATTTTATTCACTCACACTCATGTCCCTGAAGGAGTAGGCAGAGGCACAACTAGGGCACCCACGACTAGTCGAAGACTCTAAGCACCAATGTGATAGATGGCAAGCTTATCGCCAACCGGGCACATATTCACTGCCAGGCAACGTTTTTTTATTAGAAAATTGAAATTGATACATTTTCTAATTTTTTTTTACTACCCGACCCGGGGATCGAATCCGGGATCTCCGACGCCGGACCGCTAGACCACAAAGGCAATTTAGTTTTATTTTGAACCAAAAATTACTTACGAAATTTGTTATCCGATTATGTCAGCTGGATAAGTTGGCAACCCTAGTTTTAATACATTCACTAAACTGGCTAACCACTTTTAAAAACTGCCACTCCTCAACTGTTTGTCTTCGCCTTTATTTTCATGTAACTATTGATTATGAAACCTGAAAATGCATCTGCATTACTGTTCAACCTTGACCGTTTGACCTTTAAAACTGAAGGCTCTATAGCAACTATACCATCAGATCCATGACGAGGTCAACATTACCATAATATACAACCACAATAAATACATAGATTTATATTAACGGACCTAAATAAAAATTTCCATAAGCATAGTGGTTAGACGATTACTATATTAATGTGGTATTTTCTACGAAATTATACTCTATTCCTGAGCTTTAGAACTCTATTCCCAACTTCCTAATCCTCGAGAGTCCATTTGACTGGTTCACATTAGTAAAACATCCCCAACGCCAAATAAAGGGTTACCAGGCTTTGGAATTGTGTGGGACAATATTGACTCAGGTGATATTTAACAGGGGTTTCGAATTATGAATGTGTATTGAATCGTGTGTTGTTTGGGTTTTAATTAAACAATGAAATCTAATGATATGTTTGGATTTTTAGATTTATTTTGATAACGTTATGAATGTCAACTGCAACTTTATATTTGAACAGCGCAGCGTTTATTTATTTTTGTATTTATAATATGGTTTCTACATTTGCAAGATGGAAACTTTTTTGAATTTAAGACTCGAAATCGAGTTTTGGCGCCATCGAGAGAAAAGATAGTCGACGTTTTTTCATAATTATTGAATTTCGTGTTAATATTGAGTGAAATTAGTCAATTTTGATGGCATTTTGTACAATTTTGTCCAGGGAAAGAGCACAAATGAAATAATCACTAAGAAATTAGCGTATCGTGTATTTCCTCGTTGCCGCCAAATCTGATTACAGAGCTTGTGTAATGAGCCACCGCTTTACCCAAGAGCCTGACATGACTTCCTGACGACTTATGACTGATGACTAATTATAATTAATTGAAATTGATATAAAATTCGATGCAAACTTCTACTTGACAAATGGCTTAATACTAACTTGAAGGCCAAAACCTAAAGTAAGAAAAGAAAAAGAGACTCGAAATCGAAGCAACGTGCTAGGAAATCAAAGACAAAGTATCTACGCTAAGCAACGTATGATGATAACGTTTTGAATGAATATATTCAGAGAAAATTTGAGACCCAACTGTTAAAAAGTGTAGACGTTACTAAATATACTTAGAATATAAATGAAAGAATTAATTGAACTTAATATTGTAGTTTAACAACTTCTTACAGATAAATAAATACTTCTGGATAAATCACACAAATTGAACTAACTTAAAAGTAAGCAAGTTACGTGCTTGTGCTATAGGTATTAGACAACGATACTAATATATAGAAATATCTAAATAGATACTACAGTAAGTATATTAAGCACGAGGAGACTCATAAATAAAGACATCTAAATGTTCATCACACAAATGTCTGCCCCCATTTGGATTCGAATCCGAGTCTTGCAATTGGTTCCAGGTGTTAGACAGTGCACCCTTAGTGTATGTAGTAGTAGTGATGCCCACTATTTAGGCAAGCACAGGTAGCGTTTCGATCTTAGATTTATCGCGTAGATTTAAGAATTATATAGACGTATCACAAGTACACTTTGTATTGTCTGTGTGCAACAAATATTTAATTATTAACTAACCGCATGACCGACGAGGTAGTCAACACTGCAGACAACGCTAAGGCTGCCAATTAATCCATTTAAGAGGGATAGTACGTATACAATGTTGAAAAAATAAAAGTTTAGTTTAAACTATGCAGAATAAGGACAAGGAAGAAATTATCCGCCCCAATCTCATGCTCACCCTATTTCTCACTTACAGAAATAAAATATTTATAGAACTGAGAGCACTTTTTCTCTTTGATTCAGTGGTTTTATTGGTTTGGCTGTTTCGCGGTAATAAATGTGTTAGGGTGGGCAGTAATAAATAAAATTAGTCACAATGGATGATGCCCTCCAGCTACCACCGTAAACGGTATCATGTTTAGCACTTATAAACTGGGATTATAAATTGGTTCTGTTTAGAAAACATCATATTTATTTTCTGATTGCCTCGTTGGTCGATTAGTTAGCGGACGCGCTTAAAAACCGAACGTTAATCTTCGTTGTGTTTTAGGTTTGATTCTGGTCAGAAAGTATTTTGAGCGATAAACTAAAACGTTCATATATTATCTAAACTTGGATGCTTACTCAATTCATTTTGGTATTTCTATAAATGTGTCTAGTGGTTTTTAATTGTAGATACAGATTATTTCTCTTCATTGAAAAAATGGCATGATTATGGTTCCATGTTAGATCAAAATCAATAACTGGACTAACACTAGAAAAAATCACATAAAATAAATAAGTCAATAACTTACACGCAGTAAAACTGCAAAAACCGACTTCCACCTTTCGACTTCATTCCGTAATCAAGTACACGAAAATGAAGTATTTTCCATTATTTCTCATGATTTCCGTCAGATCTTTGGTGACCATGAGACCACCACGAAAGTACGAACTGGCAAATACAAAAAGAATTTTCAAAAACGGAGATATCGATTAAAATACATAAAAATACATGAGTCGAACATATAACCTCCTTTTTGTCAAAGTTGGATTAAGTGCATTTGGTACAACATAATGAATAGCTATTAAACGAAATACTAGCTAATGCATCGTCTTGTGCGTAAAGACTAGGGTTTAATGAAATTATCTTTGTGCTCTTACTTTGCAATATCCAAAATGCGAGCATTATGGTTTGTTTAGTGCTATACTTGAATTAGAAGCCACAATGTATAAATTTCTGTTTAGTTTGCTAGATGGTATACAAACTATTAGAAAATGTATGAGCACGAGGATAGTATAGTTCGTTCTAGGCTATGTTATGTTAAACAGAAACTTGCATAATGACAATATTACATCTATTATACAGAAATGAATCCCCATTTTTGGTCATCGAATTCCTGCACGGATTTACCAATTTTGTTATTTTTTTTAATCCCCCGACGGAAAAAAAGTCAAAAGGTGACACCCGGATGGAACGAAATTCCTAACTCCATCAGCAAAATCCGGAACTTGTGCAGAAACACTGGTGGTAATTCCACTGTTCACAAACTTAACTTATTTTAGATGCATGCTATCTTTCTCAAATGAAATAAAAACAAAAGAGATGGAACGTTTTAGACACGTCAGATTAGTCCAAACTTGTCAAATCGCGATGTTTAAACGTCTGTAGAAATTACGTGTACGGTCTAATTTGACAGCGCTAAAAGTGTTTTGTCTCTTTCTGTTTCTTTCGTTGAAAGAAGACAGCGATAACTTAAAATTAGTTTAGTGAGTTCGCAACAAAATTACCACCGCTGTCAGGAGGATTAATACCTAATTACTATTTTTTCTCATTATTTATTACGTACAAAAAACCTGTATACACTCAACAAAAATAATTGTCGCGACACCACACTGTTAAACAGTGTGCGAAATGTTTCCCCCGTGTTGGTCAGGGCTCCTTTGTAGAATAGACCATCTGCCTTCCTGTGCCAGGCAGCTCGTAAAAGGCGAGCATAGGCTTGCCGTCACTAACACCGTGATATCTGATTAGGTGGTAGAGTTTCGCAGCGACTCGCCCGGATACCCGGTACCACCGCCTTACCTATTCCTGCCGCCATAACGTCATGACGTGTTCCGGTTCGGAGGGTAAGGTAGCCGGTTAACTTATTTTGCTTGAGGCCTAACATCCCGGCCTCAGGTTGGCAACGCGCCATTACCACCTTTGGTGTCTCTAGGCGGCGGGAATTTCTTACCATCAGGAAATCCGTCTGCTTGTTTGCCTTCCAACGTTATAAAGAGAGAGAGAGACAGAGAAACATGCGCACGCCGCACAGCTTACAAAAGCTTACTATACCAAAAAGTGTCGTTACAACATTTCATGAGATTTTTTTCCGTTTACCCCCCTTTCACAACTTCGTTCCAACAAGGATTTGTAAGGTTCACATGTTTATGTGTGTCTGTGTGTCTGTCTGTGGTATCATAAGTTTTGAATTGATAAACCGATTTCAATAACATTTTTTTTCGTTTGTAATATGACGTGATCGAGATGATTCTTACCTACATTAAATGTAGGTTTTGTCGGGTGTCATTTATAACGAATACACGGCTCTCCTGATGGTAAGGGACATTATAATGTAAACCATGTCAGCAGCGGTGTCTTCTGGCCAGGATGTTAGTACTATTGTGCTAGTCTTTTTCATTAGTCATTTTGGTAGCAGGAACAGGTAAGGCGATGGTACATAGACTAGTTGTCACAATTGGTGTAAGATTACGATTTATAACTACCGAATCTTTTTTGGCACCTCGCTTAAGAAAAATATGTTTATACCTGACATTATTCATATATTTTTTCCTAAATATAAAAATAGTGAATAACCCTCTACAAAACTTTTATGTGAAAAGCCTAAAATCATTTCGACCACTTCAGCTTCTCAACAAAAATCCGCATCAAAATAAAAATTAATATTATTGTATATTTTTCCTGATAACTCAAAGAACGATATAACTAAATACGGCTATAACAACGGACAGCCGTTAGTAAAGGTTTAACCAAATAGCGAATACTAGTTTCGGTAAACTAACAACCCTCGAGGAAATTGTTTGGCGTTAAAACATAAGCAAATTAAAAGTTCCAGTACACTGGAACTAATCCAGCTCGACTCACGCGATGTCAAGCGGACGGCGACACACGCCACCAACAAAATAAGTATAATAATTATACCGAAACACCTAAATCAATATTATGTACTTACTACATCTCATAAATTAAATTTATTCTGGTATCTATTTAAGTATTTCTATGTATTTTTTTAAGATATGGTAAGAAATTCACGCCGCCTAAAGACACCATAGGTGGTAATGGTGCGTTTCCAACCTGAAGCTGGGATGTTAGGCCTCAAGCAAAGTAAGTAAGCCTCGAGTAAGTTTACCTTACCCTCCAAACCGGAACACGTCATGACGCTATGGCGGCAGGAATAGGTGAAGCGGTGGTACCAATCCGGGTGAGTCTCTGCGAAACTCTACCACCTAGTCAGAAGTCACGGTGTTAGTGACGATAAGCCTATGCTCGCCTTTGACGAGCTGCCTGGCAAGTAGGCAGATGGTCTATTCTGCAACGGAGCCCGGACCAACACGGGGAAAAACATACATGTGGCAGATCAGTAAAAGTTTTTTAACTTTAACTAATTTGTTTTCGCTGCTGTTAAGGTCATACCATGATCAATAAACACCATAGATGTTATGGGTGATGTGTCCTGTGGACGGGGTCTAAAGTGCAACAAGACCGGCTACCCTTCGGTCCGGAAACCGACTGGACTTGGAACAAAAATTATGAGTGATTTTTACATTATCCTCCATAACTCTTTATAATAAGTAAGTACATTAAATAATGATAAAAAGGATCAAGTGCGAGATAATAATGAAGTGGACTCTTACCTCAATTGTTCAGAAGTTGCCACAGCTGCAAGTTCCAACAGAACAAACGCAGTGGCTAGGATTATATTTTTACTGGGATTTAAGAAACCTGCGGACGCAGAAAATGTTAATATTATTTTTTGCGGAGAATTCAATAATGTTTTCTATTACAAAATATCTTCCCGCTCGTATCCCTGAAAAGGTAGGCAGAAATACGACCAGGACACCCAGAATAGCCAAAGGTACTAGTCCCCACTTTGTAATATATGGGTCTGTCGCCAACCAGATGGCTGGTACGTATCCAATCATGGGCAAATTTGTTTTTGAGGAAATTAAAAAACGGCAGTTTTAGATACCTGACCTAGAGGATCGAACGCTATATCTCTTTATCTTAATTTAATTTGGTTATTAATTAATTTGGTAATATTAACCTATTCTACACAACAACGTAACTTGATGAAAATATCTCAATTTTAGAATTTAACTAACCTATAGCTTCGGCAACGTATTGATAAACTTTTATCATTGTCGTTTAAACTTCAATCCAATTAAAATAACATTAAAGCATTTTTTTAACCTCGATGGAAAAAGAACTGCTACAAATTGAACATTTCTCTGTTTTTCTGTCTGTGGGTACATACATTTTTAACGAATATACCGATTTCGACTCCGTTTTTTTGTTACAAAGCTGACGTGATCGAGATAATTCTTAGCTAGATGTCATGTACATTTTGTGTATTTAGTGTGTTGTAATGTTATTCGTATTTTTTTTTAATTTTAGTGTTATTACATTTTAAATAAACAAAAATTGATACTAGTTTACTTCCCTGAAAAACAAGCGATCAAACGAAAATTAAAAAATGCGTTTAGATGTGATACAAAATCGTATTTGAAATACATTATCAATACACTGTTTTTTTTTAATTTATTTAAATATAATGGTTGGTTTTACAATGACGTTTGTTAAAAACTGTCCGCTGTTAAAAAATCCGAATTGCTTCTTACGGTAATATTTTTTTCATTTCCTGGTTTCAGAATGTTGATTAATAGCTGGCTTAATACACTGCAGCGGCCAACCATCCAGAAGTCTTTACAAAGAACGCCATATTTTATTTCTCAAATAAGAGAAATTCAACCCTAATGCACCGGTATAAGGTCTTTATGACCCTAGTGTATTTTTTCTAAATTTACAAAGGATTAGTTTTTATGGGCGACTGCGTAGTTTCAATATTTGTAGCACATGTTTGCGGTAAGCTATATTAATTACTGTATTGTGTATGCGATGTCACACGGATTTTGAATGTTGACAATGTTGATCATTATCATACCACATCCCATTTATACGCAACATTTATTTATTATTAGGGTTTCCCTATTTAAAACATCTTCAGTGCCATTGCATTTTTAACCGACGCTTAAAAATGTAACGATGCGTTTAATTCGACGCCTATATATTTAATATACATAGGGTTGTTGTGTCAGATCGCGTCCACTTAGTGGAGTTTGCAGGTTTGAGGTAGAATATAAAAATGTTCTAGATCTAGTATTGAATTACTGAATATTGTAACCCAG
>NJDD01005959.1:39871-60202 GCA_002245505.1 Calephelis nemesis | reverse complement strand
AATTTCCCTAGTTTGTTAGTACACTTATTTTTAAGGGTTTTTTAAACGGTGTCCGCGAAATGGACGCGAATTGATGCGTGGACGCGAATGGGCACACATACCCTATCTAACATTTTAATGTTCCTCGATTTCTCCGTCATTTGTAGGATGATTTTAAAAACTCTTTTGCGTACTTTTGGGTTTGTAACATTCGCATCGATTCTGGATCTCAAGATATAATCAAACGAAGAAAATGCCTAATTTTTTAAGTATTTAGAAGAGGTGATGTTAAAACTGACAGTTTTTTCAAAAGCTAAACTGCTTTTAATTTTAAAGTGAATTTTTGAAAAGCTATAACGGTTACTTTTGTGTAGTATTTTGATACTCAAAATTATGAAAATTCGCCAAGACCCGACTATGGAAACTATCGAATATATTTACTAATTGCAATATGACTTAATAGTTAATAACCAGCATCATATTGCGAACTTACTGTTATTTTTTAAATTTAGTTTGTTTGTTATTTCTACTATTAACTGATTAAGGTAGTGTAACAAATTAAAAGTAAAAAAATTGTCCTCAATGTTTTCAATGAGGGCTAGACAAAACACATTCTCTTGCTCATTATTTTAACAATATAAAAGTCAAACTTGATAGTACCCTTTGTTATTGAAGAAATTAGTTAACAAACATTCTCCTGATGGTAAGAAACAACAATGACAATATATGCTATTGTGGGTCGATGTCCTGTATTTAAAATTAATATGCAAATCTACCAGCTGCCCTATACTTCAGGTTGGAACTCGATAATGCAAGACGCTGTCATTGTAGCGACTACAAATTGGTAAAGTGGTAGAGACTTACCCTGTGCTTGGGATAATATTCTATAAATTTTAAAGAAAGAAAAAAGAAAAAATTTGAATGTCTGGGGCGAAATTTTTTCTTACTTTAAAATTTATAAAGTGGTAGATTCCGACTAGTTGAAGTTGCTTCTCAGCACTCTTCCACCAGTAGCCTTATTACTAACGTATTATCTAACTTATTTAACATATCCTGGCATTGTGCAGAGTCAGATAATCTATTCTACATAAGGATTCTATAAGGGATAAAAAATAGGGGAAAAAATTATTCTATCTTAGTCATTTATTTTTATTTTTACATTTCACTGACTTCCAACCGCGACTTAACCTGCTTGCCAAATTACTCATAATCTTTATAAATTGTAGTTTATGTGTTAATCTGATCTAAAACTATATCATTGTGCAGTTTCAACTAAATTTGTGCAGTAGTTTTAGTAAAAGTAACAAATATTCATCCATGCACTTAGAAAATTTTCCAATTACAAAAAAAAACGAAAGATGGATAAACATAAATTATAACAAGAATAAAGAACACGAATACTTTTGTAATCGTAGTGCAATTTCAAAATGACAAAGCTTTTCTTCTTTATACAAACTAAATCTAAAATCATTATACATAAGCTATGTTGGAACATTTAAGATATTCCGGGAAATTTATTATCGGACATTTCCCTGGGCTTATAAAGTTAATACCGTTATCACTCAACGTAAAACAAAATATGTGTGTCAATTTATAAAGGTCAAAGGATCTCAATATGATGGTATCGGGGCGGACTCTAGCCCTGCCGGGATTAAGTACACAGCTATAATTAACTAACCAATTTTCAGGCCCAGTTGATATTCTGTGAGACATTTTAGTTGTATTTAAATAGTTATACAAGCTACTAGCTATCCCGGCGAACTTCGTTTCACCCGTTCAGTATGAGAAATAATAAAGTATTATTTTTCCCATTTTCCCTGCAACTTTCCCGGTTTTTCTTTTCGTAAGAACCTTCTCCTGATCATAAGTAATACAATAATAAAAAAGTTAGCTAAATCGGTCCAGTCGTTCGGAAGTTATGCGCTTACCAACACATTTAGCGATTCATTTTTATATTTTAGATTCAGCCTCGTAAAATATCCAACAATATTTCTACGGATAGTCAAATTGATCTCATAAGCTTTTAACTGATTAGTCTTATGCCTTAATGATTCCAGTTTTATCCGACTCTAAAAAGAAGTTACAAACTCCACTGTATGCGTTTCAACCGACTTGAAAAAAAGGAGGAAGTTGTATGTTCAATTCCTGAATTTTTTATGTATGCTAGTGATTTCACAGTCATTTCTTAACAGATTTTAAAAAAATACATGAGAGTTGCATTGCTACTAATTATATTTGATGGTGATGGTAAATCGATAAAAAAACTTAATTTTTATGTTCGTTGATGATTTACTTATTGCAATTTAAGTTAGGTTTTTGCAATTTTACTGAGTTTAAAATATTGTATGTTACTACCGCAATATCTCGGCTATAAACAAACCGATTTTAATAATTCTAAGTTTAGAAAATAGGCCACAATCCCGAATTGATCCCATGTCCCAAACACATTCGTAGTTTTTAAATAATACTTAATAACTCACACATAATAATGTATATATGGGACCATCAAGCTATCGAAAAAAACCTTTCAAAAAAAATTTTTTTTCGCGGCGTTGTAACGAATTCAGAGTCTGATTTTTGCTAATATACGGTATTTAAATTATTATTTAAGAAATCGCTTATGTAACTTAGCACTCCAATTGATGAACTTGAATACATGAAGTCCCAGGTTTAATCCATGGGCCGGGCAAAGAAAATGTGTTCAATAAATTTTCTAATAAAGACAAGGTTACCCGGGATTAGATATGTGCCTGGTTTGCGATGGGTTTGCCACATATCACATTGTGAGACTTAGTGTCGTCGGCTAGTCAGGAATGCCCTGGTTGTATACTTTTATCTATGGAATTATAGACTTTCGATGAACATGTATTGGTTGTTTAAGACTACGAATTTTGTTTCGATTGTTTTAAAATGCCAATGCCAACTGAAAACTTTTATTTGATATTTTCCATCGTCGGCGCTTGGTAAAACTTTCAAATATTCATATTTTTAAATGAAGAAACACTTGTACTGTTTTACGTATCACTTATACTTTATTATAATATAAATAACCTACCGGTTTCGCTTTTGACAGCATCATCGGGGCTAGAACTTAAATTACGGAACAATAGTTTTGAATAATAAACATAAATTCATTTCATAGTAGAAACTTTTATTTAAGTTAAGTTTTAGTTTTTAGTTAAGTTTTATCTAAGACAGTTTTGTATGTGTACCTACTCATAATCATATTTTTTTCTTGGATCAATCGCAGAATAAAGTTTACGTTGAACTTGAACCACATATTTTTAAAACGAGTCGATTCAGAGAACACAAAATAAAATAACACGCAAAATAAAAGTAGCATAAAAGCAAGATACATATTTTCGAAAGCTAATTTATATAATGATTACAAATCTGAGAAGTGAAATAATTTACTCACACCAGGAATCGGATCTAAAGCATCATGCGTTTTTACGATTTCTTTCGTAGGACACGGCTGCTTCGTTTCATATCTATATCTATTAACAGCTATTCCATTTTCAATTTCATTCGATTAGCTGTTATTTTCCACTTCGTTGCAAACAGATTCATATCACTCATATAACCGTGTAAATAATGCTATACTTCTAATATAAGCAAATCATATCAGATCATATGTAACTTGTTAGACGAAAAAGATAAGGAAGATGTTACTTGCTGCTAGAGAAAACAAATTACACTTTATGTAAAAGTTTTTAAGGAATAATTACTATTTGAATGTAATTACAGAAAATTTTGTTCGGCGAAGACTTTCTACATAGCGAGGCTTAGAAACGGTGGTAGTATCAGGCTCAGCTAATATACAATATACCTTATGGTAATGGTTGCCATAGGCACTGGCTAGATTTGGGAACAGTTAAACAATTTATTAACAATTTAATCTTCTAATTATTATAAACTAGCTGCGCCCCACGGTTTCACCCGCGTAAGTCCCAATCCCGCGGGAACTCCGGGATAAAAAGTAGCCTATATGTTATTCTGAGTCTTCAGCTACCTACATACCAAATTTCATCGTAATCGGCTTTGTAGTTTTTGCGTGAAAGAGTAACAAACATCCATACATCCATACAATCCATACATCCATACAAACTTTCGCATTTATAATATTAATAGGATAGGATGAAAATGCTTAAGAATAGTAATATATTTAAAAGAAAATCTACGTACATAAAAATGAATCCCTATTTCGTGTGGTCATCGTATAACGACTGCACACAAACATCAATTTCGATAATTCTTCATTGTTGTTGTGTTATTTACTTTACTGAGAAGGTCCCTATGAAGAAAAAAACTCATAAAGTTGTAGAGAAATAAGAAAAATCACGACTTGATCCATACCAAGTGTAGGTAGCTCATAATGTCAAGCAATACGAATTTATAATGGCTAGATCGGTCATTTATAAAATTAAAAATATTTGCACACCACAATGTTATATGATTTAATAATAGAATGTGATGGAATACTTCAATGTTTTGTCACATTTTTTGATACACATATCACGCAAAAAAATCATTTTCATTTCATTACCTAAGTATCATCTTGTTCTTATCCTAGAAGAGGGAAGTAGATATACTACTAGAGCACACACCATTTCCTGAATATATTTAAAGCCACAGTGTGATCGGTGACAAACCTAACACCAAAGAGCAGTTATCCAATTCAGCGAAATGTTCCTTATATTTAAAAATCAAAAAATGAGTTAACCGAATTCATGAAACCAACTCCATCAGAGACTAAACCACAGATAGAATGAATTCGATGACAGCGATATTCAGTCGCGTTAATGCAATTTCTAATAAAATTTAGTTTATTAACCTGTCAGTTACATATTTAGTTGAAATCTGATAGCATTTAAATATATACAGTATGATAATATAAAATATACAAGTATAATAAATGCTTAGTCTAGAATTGAACTTGCTATCATTATCTCGCTACCGACGGTCTTCTCTTTGCGCTACAGAAGAATCCATTTTTGCGTTGAAATGGTTGATTCCATCCTTATCTATTACGTAAATGTTTTTTTTTAAATAATGTTAAATTTAGTAGAGAATTGAAAAAGTGCTTAAATTATGCTTTACATATTTTTTATGTAATTTATTATATTTGCATATCATTAATATATTTTAAAATGTTTATTCATATAACATATTTGAACTTTACAAATATATTACTATTTACATTCGTTAATTTGAAACAAAGATTTTTCATTCCCAAATTTACTTTTCATTAAATTCGACGCCATTTTAAATGAGTGTTTAAATAACTCTTTGATACCAAATTACCTGTTACTGAATTCGGTATTTAATTATCTTTGACTCAAACTCAATATTAAATAACTGTGAAAACAAAAATATATTTGCCAATAATACCTTTGTTGGTTACCTATAACGGTTGCCGAAAATACGGACAATTAGACCCAATTGGAAATCCGCCGCAACACCGTCTATAGTGCGAGGGGTCGGATCGACCACAATGGACGTTCACGCGTTAAAATGTTTTGCGTGTAAACCGCCGTCCCGTAATACCTGCCGACACCTGAAAATTCGAACCAGCTTTATTTGAAATATTTTGGAATTAATATCGTATTTTGAATCTGATGACAAAGAGTATATAAATACTACGTAATCAGAGGCGGGACTTCCATAGATGCATAGCAAACCCGAATTTGTACAAAGTTTACTTGAAAAAGTATAACCCGTATAATTTGAAAGTAAGTCTAAAGGCATTCCGATGTAAGGCAACTAGTGTCATATGATTTGGGCGAATAAAAAACATAGCAAACTTATTTTTTATATGAAAGTTGCGCCAAACTGTCTGATGAGTTGAATGTTTCAATCGCCATTTTTACCTTTTGTTATTTGAGATAAATTATTCATTGCTATAAAATCCTTATTTACTTACTAATAATATAAATGCGTCTGTCTGTTGCTCTTCACAGTTAATCCGCTGAACCGATTTTAATGAAATTTGATATGCATATAGCTGAAAACCCCTAGTTCAAACAAAGGATATTTGAAAAAAAAATCCATTAAAGGACTATAGTAGGAGTTGAAAGTTTGTATGAAAATCGTGGCTATTCTACACTGAAGAAGTCGCGGGCAAGTATGAATATAACTTTGTGGGTAGTAATGAAACACTTTGAGTATATTCCGTATATTGTTCCGAACCGGAACACGTCTACGACAAGCGATGAACGTTATGGCGATGGGAATAAGCAAGGCAGTGGTACCAATCCGGGCGAGTCGCTACAAAACTCTACTACCTAGTCAGATGTCACGGTGTTAATGACAGTAAACCTATGCTCGCTTTATACAAGCTGCCTGGCAGGAAGGCAGATGGTCTATTCTGCAACGGACCCCGGACCAGCCCGGAGGTCGCTATCTAATAGCTGGAATCTGAGACCACTTATTCAAGTATAACGTCTAAAATACCTTTCAGCAAGAACACGAGATCAGCAATCATTGACGATTTGGGGACAGAAACAGATAAGGCCGTGGTACAACTCCAGGCAAGTTTCTACAAAGAACTAAACCACCTAGTTTTAACTGTCTGCTTTACCACCAGTGGGCGAAGGAGTCTTCACATCCGCCTCACACAAACACACACATACGCGCGCACACACATAAACACACACACACATACACATACACGTCAAGATCGGAAATAGACTGTAATTTTAATGCCTTATAACAAAATCCTAATCCAAATTAAAACAAATTGCAATTCAACACGTAAATGCCAAATACAGAACGCTAAAATGGCGCTCGAGAAGTCAGGTGCTCACAAACGGCAGCCATCATTAATTTCTATTCAATGTCGAATCGCCCAAATATATCGTAGAAATCTTCTTGGAAAAATATTGAAACTTATTCTAATAGCTTTTTGGTCTGCTGCCTTTCAACCTTTTCAAGCGATCCAATATGTTTGCTGACTTTTATTTTTCCTTTTGTGGCTTGCTATTCTAAATATATTTGTAAAAGCATTCAAATTGTACGCGTAATGGGAATGTCTTATTACTTTGTGAACAAGCCGAATATCGAATAATGAATATCGAATACTGAATACCGAATACCAAAGATTCAATATAAAGCAATATTTTTACAAATTAATGAAACATAAAAAGAAATTGGAACTGATTTACGTAGAATACATTAATTAAAATAGGTAAATTGAAATCAAATTGAACTCGTATTTATTTTGTTTATTTTTTTATAAGATTGACAAGTGCCTATAGACTCTATAGAAGTTATCGGTGCACCATCCTCCAGCACGAAATAGTAAGCACAGAAGATATGAAGGAATAGTAGCTGGCGATTACAATCCACCGGAGCTGTCTTAAGCATATTCCATTCCATTGAAAACCAAATTTCCCTATGCTGTTCTTGATAAGACTTCATCGTGTTGATCGCTTAGTTGGCCGAGGGGTTTGCGTTCACAACTAACTCCACCGCCCAACCGCGAGGGTTGGGTTCGATTCCTATTCAGGGGCAGGCATTTGTGTGATGAATATAGATGTCTGTATTTACGGGTCTGAGTGCTTAATAAATTTATGAATTGACAAAGAACACTAACTTTTGATATGCTTATTTTGGAATTAAATTAATTTGAGTTATTTAGCCCAGGAAAATACGAGTATTTATGTAATTGATTACAATTTGGCCTCGGGTTATCCTCTCCCTGGTCATTGTCTGCGGCGTGACAACTTTCAACACGATTGGGTAATGCGCTATAAATTGAATAACTACTAAACAAAACCCAAACGAATGAAAGACGGAGTACAAAAAAAATGTTAATAATTATTTCAATGTACACAAAAGTACTGATACAATCTCTACCAAATCAGTGCCTTGACCATGAGCTGCCATGGAATAAGGGTTACTTAGAGTTTACCCGCTAGCGACTCTGTGAATTATTAGTATAAAAATTTTGCGCCTCTACTGGTAACTAAAAGAACTAAAATTCACACCAAAAGCAGTATAGTTTTCCATAATATGTAAATTATCAAATATTTATTGCAACTCATGGCAAAGGTTCAAAATCTTAGTACCAACGATTGGTTTAGCAAAATATTTATAAATTTTACTTAAAGGCATCCAATTTATAAATTAACTATATAAATTAAAAAAATTTAATTTTATGAAATCTAATTTTATTTTTCAAACATAGGTACTTACGGCTAATTTGTTGAAAACCGAGCTTAGTACTTAAAATGAAGTACAATGAAAACAAGTTTAATTATCAGTTATAATCCCACGTTTAAGCTCTTACTACTTGCTTGCTCTTTGAAAAATAGCAAAATTCTTATCAATTCAAAAATATCAGTTTAATAATAAAATGTTTAGATAACCCAAAATAACTTTGACATGATCGACAATTTTGACAGTTGACTGAACGCGTTTTTACGTTGATCGTGTTTAAATACGACGGTGACGGTGGCCTTATACGCGAAAACTATTCTTCTTTTTCACGATCGCCATAAGATAAAGGAATATTTTAAGAAGCATTTTAGACTCCACTTTGTTATTCACCCCGAATAATGCCTGGTGTACATTTGCGCGTCGTAAAAAATCGTATGCATTAACTAAAGTGTAATATATACGAGTGTTTACAGAGGATTTATGTTCAACTATTTGTATGTAAATTTTGAGAGCAGGTAATGGGAGTTTGGAATGGGAGAAGTTTATAGGTAATGTGATTTTGCTCTCTGCGTAGGTGTCAAGTAATTAATTTTAATGATTCAAATCTATATTATACTTAAGAATATCTAAAAAAAGCGATGGTTTGCACTCCGGGAGTTGCTTTAATTATCAGTATGAAAGTACTATCATTTATGTGGTAGAATACAATATTCATTTATTGCGCTATCGTACACAAACATGACAACACGAACATTCGCGTAAGCGCCCTGCGCCGTCCTACGAATTTTTGTCTTACGAATCAGGTGACGTGTTCTAACGCGAGTTTAGAATTTTTTACCTATTCCAAAAAGTGAGCAACGCTAAAGAAGTTTTCACTTCAAAAAGTAATGCGTGAATTTATAATCGTACCAAACTTGAAATAATTATAAAGTTACTTACTGATATCAAAAAAATGAGGATGAAAAACATCCGCTGACTTCCTTTTAACCACCTTGTTGGTCGAGCGTCTAACGTTAACGCCCAAATCAACCGACCAAATGCGAAGCTAGGGTTTGATTTCCGACGGGAGCAAGCATTTATGTGATGAATATTCATAAATTAATTTATTTGTTTCTTATTTTATTTGCCTTCTCACTGAGTGTTTGCATCCCGATCCGCGGGTAGATTTTAAAATTGTATGGATTTGTCACTTAAACCACTTGCATAATCTATGTTATTACAAAAAATGCCGTAACATTTTTCAAAACAAATACAAACGGATCTTTCGTTATAGCTCTTCCCTTCTATAGCTAGACCTCAGTAAGTTATAAAAACTGAAAGTATTTCATGAATTACATCCATTTTAGGTAGTATACTATAATCTGTTTATTTTAACAAACGAGTACCAAGTTCCTTTCAACCAATCAGAACGCGCCTTTATAGTTTGACAATAAGCACAAAGTGTCCTGATTCGTTGAAATGAATTTTATGTTGATTACGTGAACCAATAGCAATGCAGAACAATTTTTTGGTACTCGTTTGTTAAAAAATAGAGTACATGGATCTACTACAGAAAAGGTGGTGGTTTTAATGCCAGAGTGGTTAATTTTTACCCACAAGGAAAGTCATCAGAATCTTCACCTTAGATGCCAAAACAAAAATAAAGTTGTGCTTTTTTAAAATTATCATAACAAAATAATTAGAAACAAAAATGTAGCAAATTTCAAAATCATGTATTATAATTGAATTAATTTCACAGCATGTGAGATATTCTTTGCTTTTAATATTGAAGCGTCCCAAAGTTTACGTATACGGGGACGCAAATCCTAAACAAACATCAATATTTTTGGTATACAAGTCGACTAGCGGGTCTGTTTGCTTTGGTAATTAATATTTTATATTCACTTGAATATGCTTCACAATATATACGCTTCAGCGGTTACAGTACATGACGATGTTTTTAAAGATTCGTTCGAATTAAGGCTAGGATATTCGAACGCTGTTGGCAAAACGCTCTATGTCAACCGCGCAGCGTTTTTTTTTTATTTGTATAATTCTAGCGACCCGGCACGGCTTCGCTCGGGTAACAGAACTTATATCACTACATGGTATAAAAGAAAAGTCGCGTTTTCTGTCCATGTGTCCCTTTGTATGCTTAAATCTTTCAAACTACTATTTTTATGAAATGATATTACGTGATTATATTCAAAATATTTTATAAATAAATATTATTCCAAATGCATAACCAACTTATTTTATTACAATATCACTATTGATTATCAGTCCCTAAGAATACCTATCAGTCCCTAGATGGCCAATAATCAGTCCCTAACTAGAGCTGTCAGTCCCTAGATGCCTAAATTGGAAAAACTCCAAATTTCTCCTAAAATAAAGGATAAAATGACTGGCCCTTTTAGGTATAAATCAATGACACGTGATATACAGTACTCAAGTATCCAAAAGCATCTTAAAAATGTTTAGGACAAAACAAGATCAGAAGTAATCCGATTTTTGTGGAATGACCCATATAAGTGTTTAAAGGTGAAGGTTTTTATCTATATGTTATATCCGTACAAAGTCGGGGCGGACTTCTAGTTCAAAATAAAGTGATAAGTTACGCAACCACAAATTGGCTATATTTTTGTGTCTTATTTTTAATTTTGCGATAACTTCTGAGTTAGTTAAAAAAAATGTTCAATGTAAAAATTATTGTATTTAACTTAAAAAACGTTAATACTGTATACGTTTAAACAACTTTACTATTACCACATTAAAAATGCATTAATTTTATAAAATTTAAAATGGGTAGGTGTACAGTACGTGTGGGTTATCTTTAAAAGACTAATTAAGAAATACGTCATACATCATCGCAGACTTTTTTGTTAAACAAAAAAAAAATAAACAAAAAAAGTGAAGGGAATTTCATACATTGTTTTGATAAAAGCTCACGGTGGGTATATTTTTTTCACGTCACGTCACGTCATATTCAACAAATTAAAATAACCGTTCTCGGGATTTACTCTATATTTAGGTAAAAACCGTATGAAAAACCGTTTAGTAGTTTTTGAGTCTATAACGAACAGACAGACAGAGTAAGCGGCCAGGGGACTTTGACTCATAATATGTAGCGATTTGTGTTGTGGCTGGTTATTGGCGGTTACACGGTAACATCCCGGGCGTGATACGGACCACGTCTACGGTCAACGGACTACGGTTATCTCTTACAGCAACGCACCTAATGCATCTATGGTGTCTACGGACCATGTTTATCTTTTCATATTAGAAGAACCGTGTGTCTTTTCGCTTAAAACATATTCAATTTTAATTTAGAATGCAAGTAATGTTACCTCCACACCATCGATAACAGCCCGTCGTATATTCACTCAGACAGAATTTACTTAAAATATATTAACACGTCTATATTTAGAGCTGACCTTTGAACTTACGTATTCGTGGTTTTGCAGCAAAGGACCGTTGTAACGACTAAACTATTTACGGGTTTATGACATTTTAGGGTGTATTAACTAATTTGTTTTACCGCACTTGTGATATTCAATTACAACTTACTATGTATTTATTATTTTATTACTTTTAACATTTTTGATTTTTAAAATGTTTATAACTAAATTAAAGAAAACAACCTCTATACCTTTAGAACCTATACTATTAATTATTATATTATTATAAAACACCTTTAGAATAAAAATAAATAAATAAAAGAAAGCAAAGCCTTAAGTAACAGATACGTACTAGGCTACTGGTGACACTAATCCAAGCGAGTTGTTATAAAACTTTACCACTTAGTCATGGTGTTAGTGGCAACGAATCCTTACCAGCTGATTGATAGGTATAAGGATGAAGATGGCTATAGGCTAATACCTTATATTTTTTGAATATCAAAGTACCAATACTTGCAAAAACTCCACCAGTTTACTAAAAGATAATATCTAAAGTAAGACACCGAACCGCAATAAAAGTTGGACTTAAGGTAATTTAAAAACACCTGGGAAAAGTGTTACAAAATATTAATCGTGACTGCGGTAAATACAATTTATGAGATGTCGTGCGGTATAAATGAGTCGCGGCACCGCGAATGAGCCCGCGTTATGACTAATTAGCTAACTTACACAGCACTGCATTAATTTCTCACTTGATGCGCCGTGGTGTGGCGGTGTCATTTATTATTCGGCATGATTTCGTCATTTCCACGGAAGTACTCGGAATACTTGATTCAACTATTCACGTGTGTGTACCTGTTTTGAAAAATATAACACACATATTTCTACCAAACACGCCCCGTTTTCCCCGTCATCTTCATCTGCCTTCCTTGCCAGGCAGCTCGTAAAAGGCGAGCATAGGCTTTCCGTCACTAACACCGTGGCATCTGACTAGGTGGTAGAGTTTCGCAGCGACTAGCCCGGATTGGTACCACCGCCTTACCTATTCCTGCCGCCATAACGTCATGACGTGTTCCGGTTCGGTCGTAAGGAAGCCGGTTAACTCACTTTTGCTCAAGGCCTAACATCCCGGCCTCTGGTTGGCAACGCACCATTATCACCTTTGGTGTCTCTAGGCGGCGTGAATTTCTTACCATCAGGAAATCCGACTGCCTGTTTGCCTTCCAATGTTATAAAAAAAACAGTTAATAAGGTTTTTGGTTTTCGTCATTAAGACCGTTAGCGTAACTTTTTTGTGTAAGTGCCAGTCTGCATCAAAGAATTTAAGGCTATCTTACCAAGTAGATTTTAAAAGTTGTACGAAATTTTTCACTAATACTACTTATCTATTATTATTATTATTAACTCTTTATTGTACACAACTGATATTACAAAAAAAATACTTAAAAGTAAAAAAAAACAAAGTACAAAAGGCAAGCTTATCTCTAACAAAAGAAATTTCTTCCAGCCAACCCGTAAAGGGATTTATTAATATAGATAATATTTAATATGAATAGTATAATATAGATATTATACTATCTATATTAAGTACAGTAGTTTAATATAGTTTTATATAGATAGAATAATTATCTAGTAATATTTTGCGAAAATTTGCTCGGTTTGCATACGATACCTAAAGTTAGCTAGTATCATTGCTCCTGTTGTGTTTAATTTTTTAGGGTACTCTAAACGGCATCGTATCGTATCCTCTATCGTATAGTGGTTCAGTATTGGCATTGACTGAATGATATCCCAGGTTCAAGTCCCGGGTCGGGCAACTCAAAATTTGTGTTTTCAATCATACTAATATTATAAAGAGGAAAACTTTGTTTATTGGTTTGTTTGGTTGTAATGAATAGGCTCAAAAACTACAGGACCGATTTTAAAAATTCTTTCACCATTCGAAAGCTACATTATCCACGAGTGACATAGGCTTTGTTTCATCCAAATCGGTATAGTAGAAGCCAAGTTACGCAGGTGAAGCTGCGTGAAACTGCTAGTATCTAATAAAAACGTTTCCCTTGGTAGGATTCCCTTCTATCACACTGGGTCTGACCTTCGGCTTCCTGTGAGTGCCCTAGTTGTACCTCTGGCTATTTCTTCGAGGATTCGGGGATAGTTACTAACTATTGAGAGTTAATACTTACATAATAGGCTAGATTAAAGTTTTAGGTTACAACTACAGTGAAGTGGACTTGCATTGATTGTCAATCAGGGATTACTTCTAATTGTACTTCTTCTAATAATTTCCATCAAAATCTATACATAGTATAAAGCAAAGTCGTTTTTCGCGTCTGTCTGTATGTATGTATGCTTATATCTTTAAAACAACGCAACGGATTTTGATGCGGTTTTTTTCAATAGGTAGAGTGATTCAAGAGGAAGGTTTTTAAGTATAATAAATAACATGCTTCATATATTAGAGAACCACTGATAATTTCAAGATATCTAATGCGAAGTCGTAAATGAACACATTTTTTTGCGCTTGCATTGCAAACGCTGGCTGAACTCTACGAGATAGATCAAAATAATGTACTAAGTACTGTTTACCTTATAAAGGTCTACAAAAAAGTTCGCGATGGTATATGTTTATCTCTTAGGGATAACCTACAATAACCAATTTTTATCCTTTACTTTTTACGAAAAATAATGGCTTATTTACGAAGCGATTTTAAGCAATACAGCATTAATCCTTATCTATTTAGGTATCTTTAATAAATTTTAAATTTAATATAGAACAATATCGCCCTTTACAGCATGTAAATAAGACAAATAGTTTCGGAGATATTACAGGTTTAAAATATAGGGACATCGCGGTTGCGGCGGTACCGGCTGGCCGCGGTGCGTGCCTATCCCTACTAATAATAAAAATGCGAAAGTAACTTTGTCTGTCTGTCTGTTACGCTTTCACGCCTAAACCAGTGAACCAATTTTGATGAAATTTAGTACAGAGATAGGATAGACTCTAAGGAACAACATAGGCTACTTTTCATTGCAAAAATAAAGGAAAATGGGTAAAAAGAGGGGATGAATGTTCATATAGAAATTCGTCATTTTCAAAGCTGTAACTTTGTATTTAGACACTTTATGATAAACGAAAGAATATATGCTTTTTGTATGCTAGAAAATGAGGGAGAATGGGTCAAAAGAGGTAATGAATGTTCGTATGGAAAATCGTTTTTTTGTTTGAAAAAGTATATTTCAGAGGTGGTCCCATGGTCACCAGGTGAGGATCTGATGATGAAATCCTGGGGAAGTCGAGGGAAACTCTAAAAAATGTTGGCAAGAGTAGTGTTTTTGTGGATTATGATCACTTGCTAGCATTCGGCAATGGTCACTCCATACTCAGACTCAACAGACTTGCGGAACAGGCTAAACGTTAAGTGTCTTTGAGGGATTTGGAGATATTTTCACAGACGAAAGGGAGAAGATCAGCTAGCGCTCAGCGTCAAGCTCAAAGTAGAATCATTTTCGGAACGTTTAATAGGAATGTTTTTGTTAATGCAGAATTCATATAATATGACCACACGTTACAGTATAAAAATCCTCCTATGACATTAATTGGAAAAATGATTAAAAAATGTCAGCATTGTGATCCCTTAAAATTCAAAAATGAAACGCAGGGTTGTGTGAATGGTAAGATATTATTGCTTTTGCTTGGTGAACCAGCTGAGCCGCTAAAGTCTCTTTTATTGTGCAATTCTGATGAATCTAGAAGATTTTTAAGCAATATGCGCAAATGCAATAATTGTTTTCAAATGACGTCGTTTGGAGTAGGTAGACACATCATTATGCCAAGATGTTCTCCCACATTTTTCTGTGCAAGGTCAAATTTATCACAGAATCGGTTCATACTAATATTTAAAAGCTGAAAAGTTTAATGTTATTGCTACAATTTCTAAATGTGAGTTTCTGAAGATATACCCGAAGGGTTAGTTCTGCCTAACTGCATAACCAGAGCACTAACGACTAGCCGAAGACATTAAGTCCCACAATGTGGTAGATGACTATCCTGTAGCCGGGCACCCATCCAATCCCGGGCAAGTGGCAACGTTACATTTAGTAGAAAATTGAAACTTCACATTTTTTATTTGTTTTTTTTTGTTGCCCGAACCGGAAATAGAACCCAAGTAATTCCGAAGACGGACGGTTAAACCTCAGAGACGATATTTATATTTCTAAAATTTCGAAAAAAATCTGTTAGAGGTTTCCATAACTTGCTATACAGTTTAATTTGCTATACACAATAACGTATTCCTACTATTTATCTGAGGTGAAATAAGAAAAGAGAAAGTGTATGTTCAGTTTTGATGGCAAAATTGCTGAATTGATTTTAATATTTACAAAAAAATAGATAAAACTCTGGATAGCGATATAGGCTACATTTTATCTTAAAATTTTAACGAGCAGTGTTGGAGAGCTAAATATCAAATTAGTAGACTACGCGGGCGAAGCCGCGGGTAACAGCTAGTAAAAAATAAAATTGGATTGGACACGCAACGGTAACATCTTTGCTAGCCGTAAACGTTATACATAAAAAAAAGAAAACATAAAATAAAATTAAAAAAAGAATACCTAAAATAAAATTAAAAATCATTTATAGGAATCAGTATGCTGCTTTAACCTTCCATTGCCGTAAAGAACACCCTCGTAAAATCCTAAAATAAACGGTGAAAAATATAAACAAGATTTATCTATTGCTCAATTTTACAATTCAACGCTTAACATTGAATAATAATTGGCAAAGGACAATAAAATATTCAGTAATAATATTCCGTATTTGTCGTAGGCTGACGTCCTGTTTCCGCCGGTTGTTATTTGAAGGACAATAATTTGCCTTCGTAAGAAGCGACCATTTGCATAACTTTTCGGGAAGCACTATTGATCCATTAGTCACTTCTGAATCAGGAATACGTAACGAGGGATTATTTTCTGCGTAGGACAGTATGTACAGTCAGCTAATTTATTTTTATTCGACTTTGCCCGCACCCTCAATGCTTTTGATTCACTATTTTTTAACCCCCGACGCAAAACGAAGGGTGTTACAAATTTGTCGTGTCTGTGTGTGTGTCTGTCTGTGGCACCATAACTTTTGGAGGGATGGACTGTTTGTTGAGGGTATATTAATGTTTATAATTTTAAGATTTAACTAGACTTCACCTGCGTCTACAACGCATTTGAAGATTGTTAATTTTACTGGACTTTGCTTGCGTCTACAATGCATTTAAAATTGTTAATTTTACTGGACTTTGCCTGCGTCTACAATGCATTTGAAGATTGTTATTTTACTGGACTTTGCTTGCGTCTACAATGCATTTGAAATTGTTAATTTTACTGGACTTGGCCTGCGTCTACAATGCATTTGAAGATTGTTAATTTTACTGGACTTTGCCTGCGTCTACAATGCATTTGAAATTGTTAATTTTACTGAACTTTGCCTGCGTCTACAATGCATTTGAAATTGTTAATTTTACTGGACTTTGCCTGCGTCTACAATGCATTTGAAGATTGTTAATTTTACTGGACTTTGCCTGCGTTTACAATGCATTTGAAATTGGTAATTTTACTGGACTTTGCCTGCGTTCTAAACGAATGTAAAGATCGCTATTTTACTGAACTTTAGCGTCTACAACACGTTTATAGATCTTTATTTCTTTTACTTAACATACACAACGACATTTAAAAATGACACTATGTTGTATGTAAGTTTTAGAAGGCATAAATTCATTCATTCACTCATTTTTGATTTGATAGTCTCAAATCTTCCTCAAGAATTTTATTACAATTTTTTTGTAAGTACTGAGTACACTTTAGACTAATGCGTTTAAACTAATAATAAACCTCCAACACATTACAAATGAGCCTTTATCGGGTGCAGCTAGTACACTGTACACTTTACTATACAATATATGATTTATTAAAGGTATGTTAGGTTTAAGTTATAATAAAAGTATATGAGATTGTCATCTTCACTATGGGAAAAAATCTCTAAATAATGATTAAAAAAAACATCACACATAACATCACAGCTGCTATAGATTATAACAACCGGCATAAACAATAATAAAGGAATTAAACCTTTGTACATGCCTGTAAGTGGCATACATGTTAGTTATTAAGACTTAGATGTTTAAGAATTGTTATGAATGTTGTATATGTTATGCTGTTGGTGTGTCTTAACAAATAAATAAATAAATAAATAAACCTTTCGCCACAGGAGTTAAATTCTCACTAGCTCATAATGTAGGCTTGGGACAAAATAGTGTAGGTTCAAATCCAGTCGAAGGTGAATTTTTTAATTGTCTTTAATATATTTTGTAGAAATATGTCCTACGCACTAGGTAAATGCACAAATTGAAATGTCTTAAGAAACCTTCAGTTTTACATTATTAGTACAGATAAATACAGTCCAATTGTTTGCCATGTGATAACTTTTCGATATGACCCTTGACTGATTTATAAGTAAGCAGCTCTTGAATTAAGAATACCTACATAATCCGTCCTGGATTATTTTACTAAAGAATTAAGAATATATGAGTACATCTGATCAATTTAATATCAATCCGTAGTGATGCCCAAAATTTGTGATTTATCGATATTTCGCAATATATCTGTATTATATTTTTTGTATCGATGTATCGCATCTTGATGATATCGTTTGTATATCAATCCATATGTAATATTTTAACTTAAAAGCCAAAAAAATTTTAGTAATGTAATTATGTTAGGTTTTTCTAAGTATATCAGTTAATGTTCCGGTTTTATAATATACTAGCTTCCAAGCGCGTCCTACTAATATGTATCATAAATGGGAAAGTTTTTAAGAATGGACAGATGTTTGTTACTAGTTCACGCAAAATCTTTTTTTTTTATGACATTGGAAGACAAACAAGCAGACGGATTTCCTGATGGTAAGAAATTCCCGCCGCCTAGAGACACCAAAAGTGGTAATGGTGCGTTGCCAACCAGAGGCCGGGATGTTAGGCCTCGAGCAAAAGTAAGTTAACCGCCTACCTTACCCTCTGAACCGGAACACGTCGTGACGTTATGGCGGCAGGAATAGGTAAGGCGGTGGTACCAATCCGGGCGAGTCGCTGCGAAACTCTACTCTACTCTCTCACCTAGTCAGATGTCACGGTGTTAGAGACGAGAAGCCTATGCTCGCCTTTTACGAACTGCCTGACAAAGGAAGGCAGATGGTCTATTCTACAAAGGAGCCCGGACCAACACAGGGAATCTGGTGAACGGATTTAAATGAAACTGTACAGGACCATAGTTTATGCATTAGAATAACACATCTAGGTTACAGTTCATAAAAATATACTTGAGCACGTGGGCTATACCGCAAGTGGTAGCTAGTTTTATATGTATTTATGAATCTTATACAGAATAATGCCGAATAAAAAAAAGAATCTTCACGCCCATATCCCCGAAGAGGTAGGCAGAGGCACAACCAGGGCACCCACGACTAGCCGAAGATACTAAGTCCCACAATGTGATAGGTGGCAAGCCTATCGCCAACCGGGCACATATCCTATCCCGAGCAACATTTTTTTATTAGAAAAATTGGGAAAACCCAATTATCTTTTTGTTGCCCGACCCGGGATTCGTACCAGGGACCTCATGCAGTCAAGTCCAACAACTGAACCGCTAGACCACAGAGGCGATAATGCCGAATAGTTTCACCAAAACTGTTATTAATCACTAGTGACCGTCTCATTAGGCAAAGGGTAAGCGTACGCGTCCGCCTCCACAGACCAACCGCAAAGATTAGATTCGAATCCGGAAAGGGGCAACCTTTTAAGTGATGAGCTCCGATATCTGTATTCTGTTTCGGTTCAGGATGCATATTTCATTTATTACTGTATATGTACATGGTTCTCTCGAATTGACTAACGATATTTCTGCTAGAGACTAGAAATAGGTCATAAAATCTTTTATATGGGAAACAATCATATATAAAAATAAGTAAATAAAAAACATAAGTATTTATTTTAAATCCAATTTTTTTTTTACTATTTTAGTTTATTATACCGATTATCAAACTTTAATATTCTTTATGTATTTAAGTATTTGTTTGTATCAGTATCTTTGAGTAACTCTAACGCCGCAAGCATAGTTTTTTGGGGTAGATCAATTAATGTCATTAGTACCTACATGGAAATTCTAAGTTTTTTAGAAAATGACAAAAAATTTACAGTTTCATAGTATCAATACTATTTTATAGGAATACGATAATTTGGAAATACAAATCTATCATATAGTGCAACCTTCGCACATCCTTATCTAAATAGTATAGACCAAAAAGTGATATTAACCATAAAGAAATATACAGGGCTATATTAAAATATTTACTTGCAAATACTACAATTTATAATTTGGATCAGACATGGCTTACATTACAAATTATACCGATTTTGTCCAGGTCATTTTGTAGAATAAACCGTCTGCCTTTTTATCTAACAGCTTCTAAGAGGCTAGCATAAATTAACTGGATCATTACCACGGACGTAGCTATAGCTTTGACAAGGGGGGGGTCCTTAAAACAAAAAACAGAGCACTCACTTAAATCCCGCTTTTAAATATACCATTTACTAATTCAACATTGCCTGCGACTCTGACACGCAAGTATAGCCGCGGGCTATCTGTAATATATAACTTTGGTTACACTTAAGCAGGTAGGTGTCTTTTAATAAAAAGTTATTTGCAATATTTATTCAAAAGTAACAAAGTAATTTTTTTTGTACAAGTAAGATGGATATGAATGGGGGGGTCC